>CAHIKZ030000001.1:0-57500 GCA_903632075.3 Acanthosepion pharaonis
TGTCAGGATGACAACACGTGTGTAACTTCCCTATATGGAGTAATGTACTCCCTTTTATAACATGCACATTATCACAATTGTAACATGAAATGCAAACACACCAATACATAAATAAAACTATGAAATTACCATAAAATTGTGTATTGTGTACATTTATTTTTCTTGTTTTTATCTTTGTAAAAACAAGCCTAAAATTCTATTACCACTACTCCTATGGTGTAAGTGAATAACTGACAGAACTTATGTATTTAACAATTTATAGCTATAACATAAAATACAAATGTGCATATACAATTAAAAACTTACATCTACAAGTAAGAATAGCTATATAAATAAAAAGAATGTGGAATATTCAGCATAATTGTAGCATAGTATACAATTATTGTTTTGTTAGACAAAATAAATCTAAGCTGAACTTTCTCCTCCTTTTTAAAGACATTAAAAAGAACTTGAAGCTACTTGATTACCTGTTTTGCAGACTGGTTTGTTCTGGGAATTTCTGGTCTCAATGGTTCTGGAATCCAAAATTTTATCACAGTTTAATGCGTTTTTGTGAGCCTACAAGCAGCTTCTGATAATCCTCTGCATTGTAGATTTGGTCAGTAAACCAATGGTCCACTAATCTATAAGAGATGAATCTACAAAATTTGAGTAGTGATTATTTTTTTCTCTGGTAGAAATATAAATGGCAAAAGATCTTGTTTTGCTCTAGAATTCCATCTTGCATTACTTACGTTAGGTTTTTTTGAAGCTTCACTTTAGAAATTCTTTCAGTTTCTTTGAAAAAGTGGAAAACTTGAATTAAATGAAATAGAAATTTCATATCATCCTGCCATTTCATTAATCTCTTCTTTACCATTCTTGAAATGTTTCTTGAGCTGTTCATATTTACAAGTTCACAGATAAATGGATATTCATTATTAGGTAATGTGTTGTTTCCTCCAAGTTTGTCATTTTCATGAAGCATTCAGTCAAGAACATTTTGACAGCCAATGAATTGTGGTCTTTCCAGTTTCTTTTGAGCAAATAGTCTTTCTAATTGAATGATAATCCCATTTCTGCTTCCAGTGTTCATATTTGTAATGTCTGCAACAATCATCTCCCATAAATTGTTATTCCTTTGAAAACAGCATCTGCTTTTCCATTTGGTAGATTTAATGCTTCTAACTTCTTTCATTCTTTTAAACAAGCACTTGAAATTCTTGGCCATCAATTCATTTACCATCAAAATTCAATGACCAGTTTCTTAGGAAACTGGTCATTGAATTGAGTGTAGTGTTTTCTTCATTTCTTTTTTTAAGCTTAACAGTGGGGGTCTGTAAATACCAGATTGAGAAGGTATCTCTGTGACACTATTTAGCATTTGGCTAATTAATTAAGCGTGAAAATTAAAAGCGAGAAATACTTAAGGCGAGAAGAAGCTATCACGAAAGACATACTGAGTGATGTTATTTTTTTAACAATAGAAAAGTGGTAAAGATTTTATTTTCATTTGCGAAAAAAAGTATTTTTTTTGCAGAAGATAGGAAATTCCTAAGATCTCAGATCTGTCAGAATTAATTTATACCATGACACGGTGAATAAAAGGTAGCAATCTGCCCATGGCAATAATGAAAATTTCAAATTGGTCAAGTGGCTTACAAAGCAGAAGGCTAGAAGATAATCAGAATTATGTCGAGCATTAGGATCAGCTGAGACCACCCCAAAGAAAAAGGGAGGAAGAAGAGAAAAAGGAAAAGAATAAACCATTAACTACCTTTTGGAGATATCATTTGGTTTTGGAAGAGAACCACCTGTTTTATGTCCAGACCTTGCCATGATAAAAGTTTGTTACCTGGACAGATTGTTGGCGACAGAAGTACGAAGGCGTTGAGGATACAAAGAGATTCCCTTGACCAGCCCGATAATCACTTGGTGAAAATCTCGTTGATGAATTCCAGATGACATTCAGTTAAGATAGAGACTTAATGACTACACTACGAGTCGTGGGGGTTCTAGTCAGGGAAAAGAAAGAAAAGAAAAAGGAAGATAATTTTTTTTTTCTTTGAGTGATAATTGTAAACTGAGGCCAGTCTAGCCACACCCACACTGCCGAGCGTTCATTGGCTGAATGATGGTGTGAGCAATGGGCGAAGGTAAACATATGAGAAAGAAGGGAAACCTGTTGACACCCTCTGAGGGGATTGGTGTGAGATACCAATATGAGAAAGAAGGGAAACCTGTTGATGCCTCTGAGGGGATTGGCGTGAGATACCAATATGAGAAAGGAAGAATTTGGGAGGACAATTCCCTTAAGAACCCCTATAAAACAGAAAGTAAATGACTTCCAAAAATGGGAAGTGATAAATTTTCCTGTCTGAAAACAAAGAAAATCCTTATTGCGGATTTGGAATTATCGAGGAACCCAAACCACGACAGGCCCCCACCCGGTTTTGGTCGGCGTCAATATAAACAAACGTCCCCAGAGTAGTTGGGCAGACAGAGTTACAGAGCAGACAGAGTTGAGCTGTGAGCTCGGAGACCAGCCTCGCAGGAGTTGACTGAAAGATTCCATGCATTCCGACTTAGACTTCTAACCAAAAACAATTTTTTTTTTTTTTTTGAAGAATGACTTAGACTCACTCCACCAAAACAAGTTTTATGAATATCGCCTGAAGACACCAAAAACCAGTTTATTGAAAAACAACTAAAGATATTAAGACTCGCCTAACAAACGCAAAGTGTCATGTATCCATAGAAGCGGTTTGGGAGAAAGACGCAGTCCAGTATTCAGCAACCAGATATAAAGATACTTGTTATTCTCTTTTTTAACACATTTGAATCTTTTGAGTTGTTACTTTATTTTCTTTTACATATACTTGTGCGGTGTCACCTTTGCTCAAATTCGGTTTGCACTACGGCCCGACAACTGATTGATTTCGTCTACCTAAGGTCAAATCACAACGTGGGTAGGTTAGACTAGAAATCAAAGCAGTTACTTCGGTAACCAGATGTTGGAGGCGAGCTGGAATGACAAAACTGATGCCGAATCTAACCAGATTTCCATCCGAATCAGCCAAGGGTTAGATCGTCACAGGATAGCATGGGAGGGGCCCAGGGTGACGTCACATTTGGTGCCGCAACCAGGATCACATCACATCTCAATGTCAACCCCTTCTTGAGATAACTGCTGATAAACATTTGCTGGTTGTTAAGTTTGACGATGTTACTAATTTGGATGCATTTTTGGGTTTGCTATACTTGATATATTTGGGAAACTTAATTTTTTCCCATAAACTTGTTACTTCTTTAGCGATTTCCTTTATACATTCTTTCTTTCCTTTCATGGATGCTCCAAGGAACAAATAGCAACCAACATTTGGATTTTGAGTAGTATCCTGCTTTTGTTTTCTTGTGATTGTTCTTCTCGTGGAACAGTTCATCTTATGCAATTCTTGAAATTTAATGAGATCATCTTGCTTTTTTTTTTGAGACATTATGGTTAGAAATGAATACTTGGAGATCTTTCATCAAATCAATCAGCAATCTTATATATTGAAACAAAAAAAAAAATATTTGACACAAACACACTTTTCCCATTTACTTTATCCAAATAATGGCCTAACCAGCACCCATGCTTATATAGTCCCACAAAATCCGATAAAGTTCTAGAAAGTTCCATAAAGTCATTGTACTTACATACAATTTTAGAAATTTTGTGTTGGAGGTGACATTTTAAAAAACAAATAAATTGAATTAAACCCTTCATTAAGTTTGAACAAAAGTTCATTGAATTATGATATAGAAAAATCACTTATTTCACAGAAAGTCATAACTCTAATGTACATACATTATGGAAAATTTAATGACTCCCCAAATTGAGTCATGGCAGATGAACAAAGATGAGACAATTGAAAAGTTTAAAAAGCATACTTTATATAAGAAATACATTATACAACAAGGATGAGAATAGAGAACTTCTGAAAACATTCTTTTAGCAGTCATGGCATCAGCGACGATATCCAAATACATGTGTCTATTGAAATAGATCAAAACACTTATCTGATGCTGCTCTTATCTTCTGATAGCTGCTTGCCCTTGTATCATTTAGGTTTGCTCATGGCCAGCATCACCTGTTCTTGAATTAGACTAAAACGTGTGTGTTTGTGGTCATCTTGGCCTCCAGCTTTGTAAGACCTTGCCTCAAATCATTGACAAATCATTTGTCAGGTTGTACTCACCTTGCTTTGTGCAAGATTAATCATGGGCCTGCCCCAACAAAAATAAATGGCTATGTGAAATCTACAATTATATGTAATAATGATGGGAATATTGACAACTAATATAATGTTTAATATTCATTTTTATTATATAAAAAAATGAGAATAACAGATTGAGCAATTGAATTATTCAGTTGATGCATCAATTAAAATCTGACATTTTAATTGTGCAGAAGTTTAACAGTACACAAAAATATCACTGTATAAGTAATTCTAATCCCTTTTAAGATGAAACATGATCATTCCAAGTTTGTTTCCATAACATTTTGACCAATTAATTCTATGGTCTTTATGTATGCAATCATGCCTTTTGTAACATCTGTATAGAAGAATATTTCTGGCTTTAAAAACTCCATTGAAACCTTTGTAGATGACACCTTTGTACCCAGACAGGACTAAACAATCATGTAGATTTAATTAGAATCTCAGTACACTTAACAGAAAACCAATACACACAAAGGTTATACCTGAATTTTAGTTCAAACTATTTTTTCTGTGTTAAGAAAGGAATCCTTTGTTACCTTCTTCATTGACATTAAAAATCAATAATGATCCCAGGAATCTAAAGGAAGACTTCAAGCACATATTTTTCAAAGGAGAACAGAAACACAATGTAACTACAATAAACCTACCCTTATATAACATTAAGTAGTCTTGGGTACCTTGCTATGGAGTAATGGTTAGTAAGCTTTCACAAACTATTAAAGTTCAATTGATACTGAGTGTACCACACTTGTAATTTTGAGTTGTACGCAATGGAGTAAATATTAAAATATCAATTTTCTCAGCTGGCAAGAAGAGTTGGCTTCATGGTTTCCTCTTACCAAACCTTTAGCCAAAGCTGAAAATACTTAAAAATGATGTTGGTACCAAAAGAACAGTACTTTGATTCCAGTTTCCTACTTTCATCAATATTTTCAAAATAATGCTTTTCTGTGTTAAGCAGCATTATTTAAAATAATTCTGACTAGTTGTTTTTTACCTTTAGTTCAAAGATAAAACATTTTAATATTGAATTTTTTCATTTTAAATCATTTTTCTTTAAAGAATGGAGTCTTTTGAGCTAAATTTAAAAATAAAAAATAGTTTAATTGCTTAAATTACATAAGTTATTCTTTTTAGAATTACAAGTAACTTGAAATGCAATATGTTCTAAATTTCTGTACATGGATTCAGTAAGTTGAATATGACAATCAAAATAATAAAAACTCAGATTTAAACCAGAAAAGAATTGGTACAAGGCATTGCTGGGCTTTAACTTAGTTGTGATGTAACCTGTACGATTGATTATTACAAATCTTTTGAGGATCTTTTCTAGGACCTGTCAAAATTGATGGTGTAACCACAAGAAATTGTAATGGCAAAAATTATGTTTAACTAGAAAAATCAAATCTGAATCAAAAAAATCAAATATGGTAAAGAAAGTTCAATTTTCCTTGGATGAAATATCCTGTAGTGGATGAGGTGCTACCACTTTGTAACAGGTGAGATTGCTGTCTTTCTAAATAAAATTAATTCAACATGTACATGAGTTTTAACATATATATTTATATAATGAACAATATAATTTTCCATAGAGAAAGAGAACATTGTTTTCAAAAAAGGAAAGAGAAATATTTGTGCTTAAATGTAGAGAGTGATTGTTGTGTGAAAGTAAGTTGGTTTGCAATGCAAGTTTCCTTGAAGAGGAAGATTGGACATGTCTTCTACCTATATCCTAGAGCAAGAATGAAAGAAAGAAAGAGAGGTTTGTTACTTTCTTTCATTGTCTTGCAGGTGGGGATCCTATTAAAGACTAAGTGGGATAATCTCCACAATCCAAATAATTTTGGTAAAAATCAAACCTTTTCCATAATAAAAGAAATGTTATTACAGTCTGCAGTAATTAGGATCAGAATCATTTAGGATCTTGTTTTATAGGAAATCAAATAATGCTAAGGAGACAAATGGCTGGAGAGGTCCAATTCATCCATAGAACTAGATGGGTTTTCCCAAATGAAGAAAAAAAAAATCCAGATACCACTGGGCTGGATATAGAATTAATGATGTTGATTCTTAAATTTTTTAATTCTTTCGCTAATGCTTCAGATTGATGATGAGAGCGTATCTTGTACAAGTTGCTATTTGTGCATAGTCCAAAATTGAGATGCAAACTGTTCAACAAGATAGACAATCAGTTTCTCTCCATCTGTCTGCTTGTTGATTTCAAAAGAGAAAATTACTTGTTTCATGCACCTAACTTGTAAGATGCAAACATTCCTTTATTAATATATTTTCTGTTTTTCACAATATTTCAACTAAACATTTGCTGTAATTGCAAGCTAAAAAGTATTTCTAGTTTTCAAGACAGACATTTTAGTGTTTATCTCCCTTCACTACTAAAAACAGGTCATTTTAAAGTTATCATACCCAACTTTCAAAATTTATGGTACATCAAGATCACTAACATGACAATAACAATAAAAATCTAAAATTAAAGTTCATCACTTAGTACATATGCCTTTGGTGCAGGAAAGAAAAAACACCTACCACCACCATGCTATTAAGAGTTCTGTGATAGCAACAGTCAGCTACTAGATGAGTGGCTGCAGAAAAGAGCAAAGAGGTGGGGAGTTAACTAGAACATTGTTTTTATGAGTTATTTTATTTGTTTTCATAAGACAGTTTCACTTGTAATTAAAGAAGCATAAGTCACATGCCTGGGGAAATATATTTGTGAAAAAAAAAAAAAGAAAAAATCATGTCAAGATATAATTTTCCAAATATAATTCATAATCAAAAATATGTACATTCCACAAACCTTTTTAAGGTTTATCATTCTTCATCATGCAAAGATTTTACAAATATAGTATGCAGTTTGACACTAAAAAGAATAAATTTCCCAGAAATACCATTATATTAAAATAAAAATCAATGAAAGTTATATAAGAGTAAATTGGAAGCAGTGATGTCAGTAGAGATAACCATCTGATGCCATTGAATAAAAAGGCAAATTAGAGATTTAACAAGTCATTTGTACACCAAAGATTAATGTAAGGATGAAAAGAAACAAGTTTTGCAGTTTCTAAGTAGGTATTTAATACGCTTAACTCTGTCTGGTTGAAAGGCATGAGTTAAGATGAAACTTACTATAAATGTAATGATCTGTAAAATTAGCTCTACATCCAGATACCCATTATAGTTTATAACAATTCAAAAACTATTACTGCAGCATTTATTTTATACTAAAAAAAATATAGTTTGGATTTCATTTTGTGTAAAGGCAAACAAACTCAGACTACCATGGTTCTATCATCATCATCATTGATACAAACAAGAAATTCATGGCTCTGTTCCTCATGTACCAACATTAAACAATAGAATTAAGGGAAGGAAGAGGATAGTTTGAAAACCAAGTACTCAGCAACAAAAATTGATTATATCCTGTTAAAAGTTTTCTGTTCTTTGAGCAAAATCTTGGAATAATAACAATCTCAGAAATTTGTCAACTTTAGTTTTGTTTGCCATGTTTCAATCCTTAAAACTTCATATCTTCCAAATACAACATAGATAGAAGAGACACCTGTCCAAATGTTGAAGGTCTGTATCTTTAATGCAAGCTGTAACTGGCTTTTGTATTTCTGCAACAGAGTATTGAGAGAGTCAAGAGGTCTAAGTGAAGAAATAAAAACACCATATGGAAAAAAATACTGATAGACTAGTTAATCAGATTTGAACTTGATAGAAGAAAGTTAGGTTTAAAAATATTAACCAGAATCTATGAAATGATTAGGAGAATGTCATTGGTGGGATTTGAACCCAAAATAAATATTAACCAGAATCTATGAAATGATTAAGAGAATGTCATTGGTGGGATTTGAACCCAAAATAAACCTAGTAAAATTCAGTGAATTCAGTACAACTGGATTTTTCCTACCCCACTGCACATACTCGAGGATATTGCAGTGGCAAAATGAATGTATTTACTAAAATTCTGCAAAACCCAGTCGAATTTGGGAAATGTTTATTTAGTGTACTATCCTGCTGGAATCACATTGATTTCTTACGAAATGTTTTGTCTTAGGTACTTTAGAAGCAGGAATCACATGCGTTAGTAACAGGAAGTTCTTTGTTTGGGGATAGTATCAATTAATATTATTCCCCTAGAGATATCTACATAAACCAAAGCATGCAGTTGCATAGCTGGCACAGGGATTTGGACAGTCTGTGAAGGAATTTCAGAAAGAGTTGGCCATGAAACCATGCAGCAGTTTGCATAATTTCTCACTGCAAGAGAGCTTTGTCTATCTTTCTATGCATAGAACAAGAAATTTCAACTTGGACACAAATGTCTAACCTAGCAGTTAACCCTTTCTTGATACCTCAAGACCTTAGTAGGAAAATTAACTGAGAGTGATTGTAACCATTTGACATCCTATGGTATTGCTGGAAACTTTTAGATTGGCATTTATTTTTGTTTTCTACTTTTCTCTATCTTTCAAGGAAGTATCTGGTTAAAAGAAAAGCACTGTTGACTGGAATGTACAGAAGAATGCATCAAAAATCACATCCAGTGAGTACACAATGATGAGACACTAGATAACTATCTAGAGACCGGTGGCATGTATATTTTTACTTCCACTTTTAAGGGTTTCTTTTTTATTATCCAAGACTGATTTCATCAATACAATTGTTGTCTGAAGAATTTTTCATTCTCAAAAAGAAATGCATCACTTAGATGTTTTCCATCATTTTTATGTAAAAGATTATACCTCAAATATGTATTACAATAAAAGTACTATTTCTTCAAACAAATAAAGTAGAATAAAGTTCTGAGCCTCAAAATGCCTCTTTCAAGAATGATCAGCCACTGCTTTATAGGTATGGTTGTTTGAATGCTTATTCTGACCTACTAGGATTTAGAATGTTTCTTTCCATGAAATCAATCAGTATACTTTACCTCTTTGTTAGAATTGAACTTCATATTTCTTAGTCTATAACACTGAGTGTTTCATTTGTACTTACACAAACTGAATAGTATCAAACTTTCTAATCCTAAACAATGAATAAATAATCATGGTGGTGTCCACTTGTAAATGCCTACATAACACTCACATGCAAATTGTCTATTCATTCATTTTAATTCTTAAGATTATCAACCAGATGAAAACTTAGTAAATTCTATTATCAATTTTTCATCTTAGTGTTTCTTTTGACCACAACTTTCAAGAGCAAGTACTCTCTGACCATCAAAAGCTGGAGAGTATTTGATCTTGTAAGTTCTGAAAAAACAGATAAAAATTAATCAAAAACTGAAAATGTCAGAATTTAAATAACTTAGTATGAAGAAATACTACATTTATTCAATCATTTGCAAATCATTTTATTTTTAACATATCAAAATATTTATTTTCAACATGGGCTTTTTCTTCAAGGCCATTATTTTAGTCAACTTGAAATTATCAAGTATTTTCTCAGTCTTTTTTGGATACTTGTACAGATATTCAACTTGGTAACTGTGATCGGAATTCATCAAAGATATAACTGGGTACATGGGCCTCCACTGTCTGTTGAAGTAAAAGAAAAAGGAACTATTTAATATTTGTGTTCTATTTATAAAAAAAGGAGAATAAACTTTAAGAAATTACTAAAAATATTTTACAAAAAATGATTCTCACTGGTGCCAAAACACTGTAACGGCATCTTTTTAAGAAAATAAAGGAAATGGCCAATCAGTCCACTGATTGGTCAATAGACAAGCCAATGACAACTATAACTCATTTACAACTTGGTGGACAATTTAGCTTCTGATAAACCATCACATGGAAATGTCCATGGACATGTATGTACCATTTGAATAAGTATCTCTAATTATATATATATATATATATATATATATATATATATCATGTTTGGTGGAGGAGGGCATATTCAACATTTGATAATTTTGTGGTAATATGCGCTTAAAGGTTTTAGGCAGTTTTGATCAAAATTTCTTTTGATGGTTAGCTGTAAGGAATTGTCAATGTAGGATTTCCTTACACTTAAGTAAAATGATAACAATAATATTTATTAAGAATTTATTACAGGAAATATCAAGTTTTATGGAAACATTGTTGACAATTATGTATTTAGTTACATAACAAATAAATAAAAATAATATAAATTTTGATGCTATATTTGTTGCTAGGTATTTTTCATTTTCTCCTGACAGCATTTTAAAATACTTTGGCTGCTATAAGTTTTATCTTTCTTTTCCATTGTTGTTTTTAGATTGCTTTCTTTCAGTCATTTTGATGGGCAATAGGGAAATTCTGAAATTTAGAATGATCTTATTCCATTTCAAAAATAAAGCCTGTAAAAAAAATTATTTTAAATTAATATACAACCAAAAATAAAATGCTTTTGATAAAAAAATGAGTTCACTATAATTATGTAACAATAATGTAATGATATTCTGCAGATACATCTACGTTTTATGTTACCTCATCTCATCGCATGGTTATGAACTATAAACCTAAATTGAACTTGAAATATTGTGTAATCAGCTCTAATGCTTTTGTAAAATAGTTGGATATGATATAATGAATAATTTGCAGTGAAGAAAGTAATTTTCAGTTTTTTGTTGAATATACCCCCTCCTCTGCTGAACCTGTCTTATATATTTGATATTTCATGTTATTTTAATTTTGTTTCTTTTTGTTGTGACCTGTTATTACAACTGTACTCAGATTTTTTAAACACTTGTAAAAGAGTAAGAACAGTTTTTATTAAAATAAAAAACACTTAACATGCTTTTTATTTTAGTTTAAATATTTGAAAAGCTATCAAATATATCAAAGATATTTTGAAATTTTTTAAGCATTTACATAAAATGTAAACTGAAAGCAATAAAATATTTAAAGTGTGATATTTTTTTTCTTTAAAAAAAATAAATTTCATTTGATATTTCAGGTAAAAACATTGCCTTAAGATTATTAAATAAAATGATTTGAAATTTAACTCCATTTTGGATTGAAAATACAATCCAAGCAATGTCTGCATGTTACTATTTCTCAATACATTAAATGACAATTCCCTTTTATAGGAAAAAATAAATATATATATGAGCATTTCCTGTGTACGTTTGCCATATTCTGTATTCAGACATTTACAATTTGCTGCACAAAAAACTATAAAACTTCTTTCTCTCTCTTATACAAAAAAAATAACATGATAGTATAATTAGTATTATCGAAGAATATATGAATCAATGCAAAAGGTCCAATTACGTAAGAAATTTATTGGTGTACACAAAGTTTAAGATAAAAAAATATTCTTTTGAAGAAAGTATCAGAGAAAGTGAAACTAGCAGAAAAGATGAAGTCATGAGCTTTCACCAACATGTTAACTGGAATTGATATGGGGGATGTCAGGGAATGGAAAATTAAATTTTTGAATGTCAAAAAATATCCATGATACTTGAATTTAATGATCATACATGACAAAACCTTAACAATATAGCATTTAATTAAATGGGGGGGGAGTATGAAGATGAGTTTTGAGATTAAATGAAAACAAATATGATCTTCAAGTACAAACTGGTTATTAGTCTTATAGAATTATTTAGTTTGAAAAAGTGTAAAACACAATAACTCTGCACACTTACTTTTCTTGATAATCCACTGTAGTAAAGGAAATCCTCTATAAAAACCAGAGCATTGAGTATATCCTGAGAGACATCATGTCCTTTTGTACTGGAAAAAAACAAAAAAAAAAAAAACAAAAAAAAAACCCAAAAAAAACAATGAAGAAAGAAAATCAATTCAAACATTCATTTTTTTTTTCAGTAGTTTTAAGATTAAAAAAAAAACTTTATACAAAATCCTGTCATAATTAAAGTGTAAAATGAGTATCATTTTAAACAACTTCCCAGATGTTTGTATGTGAAGCTAAGAACTGCATTTTTTGATAAGTACACAAGATAAAGAATGAAGCAGTTTTAAGAAGCAAAATTAACAATATTGGACATTCATATTGTCTTATAAAGAATTAAAGTCTCAAATCAGACAATTTAAAAAAATTCTGAACTTGTAAATTTTAAAACCAATGAAAGCTATAAAACTTTATATATATATATATATATATATATATATATATATATATATATATATATATATATAGAGAGAGAGAGAGAGAGACAATAAATAAAAAGTTAAATTAAAGAATATATATGCATGCAACAAATGCAGTTATGAGTTACTCAACGGTTAGCATTTATATTAAAAAAATAATTTGACTAATTTTTTTTCTAAGTAATTATCTTAAAAGAATGAATAAGAGAATAGTTAAAGTCTTTGGAACAATTTAAGAAATTTTAAAAAAGTTTTGGTCTTAGAATGAGATTTATAAAATTATAGCAAAAAATTACAAAAATCAACAATCAATAGGAAATGAATTAATTTGAAAAATATTTAAGCATAATTAGCTTAAATATATAGCTATTCACTTACGTTGATATCACCTCAAATAGAGACCTGACATATTGTCCCATTAATGCTAAGAAGAGATCTGTATTGTCTGAATGATATTGTTTTAAGAGTGTGATACACCCCACCACAAAAGGGGGAGCATCAAGTGGGTCTGTTGTTTTCTTACATGCTAATGAACCTGGAAAAAAAAATCATTGAATGTAGAAAAGAAAACAGAAAAAAAATTACTCAAGAAAAAAGTTCAGGCATATTTTACATTTTTAGTTCAGTTATAAAAAAAGTATTAAAATCTGACATGATATGAGCAACATACTTTCAAAATTATTTGATGTTTTTTTTTTACATTTCTATACCATATTTTGAGAAATAGAAAAAGTAAAAATAAGTCATGCATTTTATTAGTAAACAAAAATAAAAAATTGTAATGAATATTTCTAGAAAAAAATCAAAACAAAATAACAAAACCAAAATTAAAAAATACGTGTCCTGAAAATACACAAGGAGTTATTGGTAGCATATTTTTGTGCGCAAGTAAAATTAGTCTTGGTGTAGAATAAATAACCAAGGACCCCTCCCCCCCAAATATCCCATAATGTCCATTGTAATAATTTGTTTTGAAAAATTATAATTGTCAGCATGAGATTAGAATTTAAGCAAAAAAGAAATCAAACTTTGAACAATTTCAAAAAACAATTTTTCTATAACTAGCTCCTTAAAACAATTCTTGAAAAAGATTCAATATTTTGAATAAGTAATTTTTAAAATTTTAAGTAGTGAAGCCTGACGTAAAATCTACGTATTTATAATATAAAGAGTTTTGAACATCAGTAACTATTTGATAGGAATTAAATTTAAGAAACAATAACTATTGATATTAAAACAGCTTGTTTACTTCACCTCCAAATAAAATTTGCAGAAAAAAATGTATTTATAATAATCAGAAAATAGAAATTTTTATCAAATATTCTTACCTACTGACTTGTTATAAGTCAGTTTGGACAACTGTGAGATGACCAACAAAAAATTGAGTAATGGAAAACAGGCAACTCTTTTTGTGGTGATGTAAATCTGAAAAGACACAAATTATATTATTGATACTAATTTATATAAAAAAAGTTATGTTTAAGTATCATTGTTCATATTTCTGCTATGAAGACATATTCAAAAATTTCCATTATAAAAATATTGTAACAAAACAGACATGAAAATCAGCTATAAAACTTACATTTAAAAATATACTGACCTAAAAAAGGTGAAGGAAGTGGGATTAAATAATATATTTACAAAAGGTTAATAAGCTATATTAAGTATACTAAAAATTATAGAAATTTTAATTTGTTTATATTTTAAAATAATTTCTCATAGACTGGTTAATTTAACTAATAACACAATTCACACTAAGTCCCCACATAATTTACATCACTTAATTTTCTCTAATTTTTAGAAAATTAATGAAGGGTTTCATAAAAATATTTTTGCTATTATTAATATACTGGATAGGTGACATATCGCCTCCTATAATATACTGGATAGGTGACATATCGCCTCCTATAATATACTGGATAGGTGACATATCGCCTCCTATAATATACTGGATAGGTGACATATCGCCTCCTATAATATACTGGATAGGTGACATATCGCCTCCTATAATATACTGGATAGGTGACATATCGCCTCCTATAATATACTGGATAGGTGACATATCGCCTCCTATAAATAGTTGGCTACATGTCATTCTTCTTGTGTCAACATTAATTTTAACAAACTTTTCAAGTTAGAAGGTAACTTAAATTTCAAGAAAAGTGTTGTAATTAAAAATTACAACTACTGTGTACACATCAAATTAATTGAAAAACAGTGTCATTATAAAAAGAACATTAATATAAAAATGTGTGCTCCATAATCTTAAATGAGTTTTAGAAGTCATTCATACATTGATTTTTGTGATCTGATGTATTTTTTCATTTTAAAACAAACTATACAGCATCCTGAATAGCATCCTTTGTTGGTAAATTGCCAATGTAAACCTTCATATGCTGTGTCCCCTCAGAATGTAGACAATCATGGCTCTCCACAATTTCCTGTCCCTTGCAGCTCTAATAATTGTCTTTTCTTTATTTCTAAAACCCTATTCTGCCATTCATTTTTCTCAAGCTCATCAAGTATGTTAAGCATTGTTTTCATCTGTCCCTCAATCAGCCCTGTGAGTATCAGATTTTACAAGCCCTCCTTTCTCATTATGTGCCCCAGAAAATTCAACTCTCTTCCTGATGTTAAGTATAAGTTGCCTTTTTCTTCCAATTTCCTCAAAAACCTTGTTGCTCACATGGTAGGTCAATGATATCCTCAGCATCTTTCCGTAGGACCACATTTCTGTTGCTTCAAGTCTCTTCATTTTTGAGGAAAATGTCCAGCATTAACTGCCATAGATTAGGACAGATATCACATAACACTTCAGTACTCTTTTCTTTGTTTCTATCTCTTAATATTCTGCTTAGCTTTAGGAATGCATTTTTGGCGGTCCAAATGTGTCTTCAGATTTCACTGTCACATTTTCCATTCTCTGTTAGAACACTTCCCAGATATTTAAATGTTTGTGCTTGGTTGATTTTAGTACCTCCCATTTGTAATTTGCATTTTGGACTCATCCTTTTGCCAATAACCTTGAATTCTGTTTTCTTGCAGTTTCTTCTCACTTTCTTTCTGTGTCTGCTACCAGCACTATGTCATCTTTATATCTTATGTTGTACTCTTCAGGATTCTCCACAAATTTTCAGTCAGTTAAAAGTTGGGTGAACAAGCCAGCCACTTCATTAAGTGAGTGTATTTTAAAATCATTTTATTCAGGTAGTCATTAGTTTGGGAGAGCAGTCATGAATAAAAGTTAGCTTCTTTAATAATGGCTCCATGTGTGTCTTAAAAAAAAAAATGAATGTATGTTTGTGTTGTCTTTATCCACACCAAAGCAGCTTGTTGACATCTCAAATTATGACAGCAGTTTAGTACAGCATTCTTCAATGAAAAGAATGGTTTTAAAAAACAAAAAACAAAAAAAACAGCCTTCATGTAGTTTATTGGCAATTTGATTCAATTTTCCTTTTGAATATCTTAAGAATGTTGTGATTTTCAACACTTCCTCATTGTTAATCTTGACAATTCAGGACATTTCAAATAAATGGCTGCTGTTTGTTGACATCACTTTAAAATGAACCAGATTTTATCGCTGCATAGATGCTGCCATTAATTAGTAAATAAACCTTTAGATTCTAATAAGTATTTTTATATATCAATGTCATACAATACACATGACTTAAATATCTGTCTATATCTATGAGATGATGTATTATGATTACTTACATTATTTGGACTGTTATCCTCATCTTCATTGCCATATTGATGTTTTGGTCGTTGCACGCTCTGGCCTTCTTCAGGCGATTGGAATTTATTTCATCCACTGGGGTAGATTGTTCTAGTTTCACGTGCCATGCCCCTTCCAGATGTCTCAGTTATTTCACTTTACCTCAACTCTCCAAGTTTGGTTCACCACTGCTGTGGCCTGGTACTGAACTCATAACTATTTGGGTTTAGTCACTGGATCTAACCAACGTCTTTATCCACTGAATCATGTGTCCTTGAGGATTCTGTGTATGAATTTTGGGGACTTATAAACCTAATGTCTCAGTGGACATTTTTTACCAGTGCTCATATTGTAATTTTTGTTGTTATTGATTGCTTTTCTGTAGTTCTCCTTATTACTGGTTCCCATATTATATTCATTTCTATGCTTGATCAGCTCAGGAGATTTTTGTGGCCTAAGTTTTTGTATTTCCCAATGATGCTCTCTGTCCATTAATTCAACTTCGCCCCACAGTGGGCAGCAATCACTCTTTTCCTTCTATATGTGGTCAGCTGTGCCAGATTTTTCTATTTTCCCTTGTGTTACTGTCTTATGATGTTCTTGCAAGTACACATGACTTAGTATTTAACAGTACACTGACAAAATTTTAAAATATAAATGAAAAAGAAAAACTATGTGTAGCTCTATCTACTGCTGTCTAAGACTATAAACTAATCTTGCACTTTGTGTTACTAAGAAATCAGTTTTAATTATCAAAACTTTCTTCAAAGAATGTTTCCTTACTTTCTTGGTAAGATAATGATATTCTGGTTAAATGTATTTGCATACAAGACAATACTGAAACAAGACGTAACTCTAGATTGACATGAGGTATGCTATCAAGCAACACAACATTTTAAATAATGTGCATGAGTGTAAGGATTGTAATTTACTTATTCAAAAGATATAATTTTCTCACAGAATTAGTTAACTGATAACAGTAAAATACTTTTAAAATATCTCCATGTTTATTTGTGATAAATTTTCATTGTAAGTGTATTCCTTTTTACGATTTTAAAATATTTGCAATTCAGTTAAAAGGATTCATTTTTTTAACTTTTAATCACAATATTTGTTGTAAGGAATAAAACTATTTTCTATAAAACAGATACTGTGAAAAAAATGTTTGTTCTGTTACACAGTACAGAAACCATATTGTTTATTTCCCCTTTTGTTTGTCCCTTTTATAGGTTAGGTACTTTTTAGGTTGGTCACCTGTTTGACCAAATCTGGTAGCTCTTAGCATGAGGAAACAACAAAATAAAGGCACGACATCAGTATTTTTATCTTCCTGATTTGATCCCCAAGTTAACCATCATCCTTTTACTCTTTTGGTTTTCAATAAAACTGCTGATGTATGGAACTTTGTGTTGAGAGTTTGATTGCCTTAAGACATTTATCTGTCTTTGAGACTGCACTCATATGACAGGGACATGTACTCTTGGGAGCAGTACAGTAAAACTATGTGGTCATAGCTTATTAGATCTACATTGTTCTAAGCCAATTACCTGGAATACAGACCCTTGCCAATGTCACAGCAAGAATTGACAACCATGGTAGCATACCTTACAGTTCCTAGTGGAATTACAGTTTTTCAACAAAATCAGGATGGAAATGGTCTATGGAGACTATTAACAAATGTAGCAGTCCTTGAACATTTTTTTCTGGGAAACCAACCTTCTTTACCCCTTTTTTTCCTTCTTGTTTTTTTTTTTTTTTTTTTTTTAAAAAACAATGGCAGGCAACTCATCAGTCAAGGTCTCACACCTCCTACCACTCTCTGACTGAGCAGAGCTTCTACCATCACTGCTGTTGCTGTTGCAGCCCAAGCAAAAGCTGAGGCATCCAGGGCATGCCTCTTATGGAGTTAGAAAGGCTACAGATTGTGGAGGAAATAGCTGCTGCCATAGCTGAAGCAGAATAGGCAAAGCAACCAAAACGTGTCTTGTAAGTAAAAAAATTAGCCAGAGACACTGGGAAGGTGTGTTTATGTGTGACTGAACGCCTTCTCTTGGACCAAGGAACCAAAGTGAATTCATGAACATGCACCGTGTTATCAACTACCACTCACCAACCTCACATATTGAAGAAGTTGAACCATCAGATAATCACTATCCACCCTTTGGATGTCTCCACATACACATCAGACCCCAAACATTGAGACATTTCTCACATTTCAACAGAGAGATAACATGAAATCAGCACAAAGGACGCATACGATGATAACATTCCACACACAACAGTTTTCATTGCTCGTCAGGCAAATGGTTACAACTGGTCTACTCCAGTTCCACAACTGACCTGAGAGCTATAAAAGCAGTGAGACACTCCCTTTGGAGTTTTACAAAAGGATCAGACCTCAGACACAGAGAAGAAATAGATCTCCTCATAGAGTGGTTCAGCATGGAGTTCGTGAAACATTCTAAGAGAGTCATAGCTGTTCATCTGAATCACTTAGAAAGAGGACTGGGAACGATGTGAGACAGACCTGCAAAGTGCTATGGCTTCCTTGTTGAATGAATATTCACTTTCCAAACAAGTAGAATACTCCCTCAAGGAAGTTGAACAAGGATGCCCTAAGTTAAGGGAGTCCTACAGCATCCTTACACCACTCCAATCTGCTAATGGAGATAAATATCTTTCTGGAGTCATTGTACTGGGTACAGCCGAAAGGATCACCCTTTAAGTACAAGAACTTCTCTTCAGCCTCCAAGAGAAATGTCTGTTTCTGGGTAGCAGCAACAATCAGCAACACCATGCTCCTTTCCTTTTGTTCTCAATCCTCACAGACTTCATCAAACAAGAGACTAGGATTAGGAAGGATTCCAGTTCCAACCCTTTACATCACATGGGACATCACACAGAAAAGACCTCTTTGAAGCAGTACAAAGGAAAATTGTCAGTACACAACACCAATGCATCTATTAAGACCCACACATACTCAAAGCAGCAGAATAATAGGGTTGAGTATCCTGATTATCAATGTCTTTTACACAAGATACCTCACATCCTACACAAATGTTGCGGCATTCATGAGAACACACCTGCTTTAGATGTTGTACATCTAACTCATACAGGGGAAAAGAATATAAGGATGAAGTCCAGGGCACAGATTATTATTATTATGAGAAGCACAACACTGCTCTCCATTCTGGGCCACAGCTTTGCAGACAAAGGAAGCAGATCCCATTTCCAAGCATGGTGAGGAGGCAGGCATCATACCAGTCACAGATACAACATCCTCACATTGATGCTTGCTGCACACCTTACACAGAAAGCCAGCATCCCCTCTCCCTACATCTGAGAATTTGGAGTTGAACCTAACTTCAAATATCGATAGAGGAAACAATACCTTTGTTCTCTCCAGACACATGGGAAATTCACATCTAAAATTCCAGTGTCTGGCTTGGGAGCATTGTGCCTTTCAAGATAATATAGTGGAAAGAAACAAATGGACCTTACGACTGTCACAAGTAGTTTCTGGTGGAGATGGGAAAAGAATGTGTCAGGGTATGATTAAAGAGAAAAGACAAAGGATTGCACCAAATAACTTCCTAGGCCTCTTTCGGGAACTCTATTTCTTCCTCATGAGGCATTGATCAATTTTGGCGTATAAACATGCCAGGTGGAGAGTGTCCTGGTACACAGTACAGAAACCATGTTGTTTATCTTCCCTTTTGTTTGTCCTTTTTATAGGTTAGGTACTTTTTAGGTTGGTCATTGTTTTGGCCACTTCTGGTAGCTCTTATCAGGAGGAAAAGACAAAATAAAGTCATCACACCAAGCAGGCAGTTAGTAGTTTTATCGTCCTGATTTGATCCCCAAGTTAACCATCATTCTTTTACCCTTTTGATTATCAATAAACCTGCTGATGGATAGAATTCTTCTTCAGAGTTTTGATTGCATTAAAGTGTTTATCTGATTGTCTTTGAGACTCTGTATACATATGACATGGACATGTACTCTCGGGGACAGTACAAAATGTATACATAATTTTTGCAGTATAATAATAAATGAAATCTATTTTTTTAAAGATGGAATCCAAACCAAGCCAGTGATTACCATAGACACAGAACAATAATTTTCTAATTCATGTCAACAGGGAAAGACAAATGGCATTAAAGTCCTGAAATCTTAGGCTCTTTCCATGAAAACTAAATACAACCTGATAGTAGAAAAGTTAACATTGTGAAAAGAGGAAAATTTATCCAATAATTTATTTTAAAATTTAACCAAACTGAAATAGTTTTCATGAAAATATTTTTTATTAATTTTAATGATTCTGCTTATTGCCAAAATAAAATTCCAATTTTATTTTTGTGCATACAAGATTTAAAAACAATACTACAATGATGAAATGAAAATTGTTGTTCAATGACACATTTTTTAAGCAGAGTTCTTGTAGTAATTAACTAGTAATGTTTTTTCCATATTCTGATTTCTTTAAAACATATTTAAGGTAAATTTAATACATATAAAAATTGTTTTAAGCTGAGGTTGAATGATTTTGTGGATTCCCTATCTAATAGTTTGTAATTTGCAACAATAATGATTTTCCATTTGAGTCTGAATTTTTGAGATGAGGAATTCTCATTATTTATATTCAGGCTATTGCTGTTGTTATCATTGTCACCTTTCAGCCATTGTGCTGTCTGGTATACATCAGATGTACATTGAGGCAAATAGACTAGTGGATTAAAATGTTGGTTTGTGAATTTGGTGACAGTAATTATGACTTTAATCCTTGGGTCATACATGAACTCTATGGAAACAGGCAAGCAATAACTAAGCAGTTCTAGAAATAACTAAACGAGATACCCCTAGACAAGGTCAGTGGAATGAAAACAGTCTAAGTAGATTTAATAAAGGGTTCAGTTCAGTTCAGAATTCCCTTAGGAATTACCCAAATCAATATGCACCTAATGAAGCTGGAGGTCATAGCAGCCGAAATGTGATAAAGATGAGGACAATAGTCTGAATGTAAATAGTGTAAATTATGATTTTCCAATACAACTCAGCTTAGTATATATTAAGAATCTTAACAAAGTTTTGATTATTATATAAGTAACAGGTTGATATTGTAACATTATTATAAGAAAAAAAAGAATAGGACTGTGAATCCAAATTATTATTTTTATACATAATATTATTGCTTCATTTGTGCCAATAACATGATTAGAATCTTATCAAAAGATAAGCTGATCTTAGACAAAAAAAAAAATAAAAAAAATAATGACCTTGACAAGTGGATTATGGTTTCCAGCTGCTTCAAGATAGGATGAGAGTTGAGACATAAGCGGATTGTCCTCTTTAGGGTAGGGCAGTGATGGATCTTGGTAGTGACGTTCAATGTCTGCCAAAAGGGCACTATATCCCCAATAGAAAAACAAATTCAGAGAAATAACACAAAAGTCTTAAATAATTATCCACAGTGACTTACAAAATAAAAAATCTAGTGAATTTGGGGAAAAAATAAATTGTTATGTTTTAAACTTGTCAGATTGGTATAAGATCAGAAAACACAAGACATTACTCAGTTTTTGCTTAGGACTTTAATGTAAGTCGTTAATATTCAATGAAATTTTGAAACTATCTTTACAAGTGTTGGAATTTTGTTAGTTTTCTTCTTCCCACCCACTTGGTTAAAAAAAAAAAAATACTTGAATCAGATGAAATAATGTTGAAGTTTAGGAAGTCTATAAAATTATTTATGTCTCTTTAAAGACTTTCAGTAAAATTTAACCTAAAATACATGCTGTAATAAAAACAGTCTGGTGTCATTATATATTGAAGAATTTTTTTTAACTCAAACTTGTAACTAAATATAATTTTTTTCTTGCAGTGAAAAAGTTAATGTACTGAAACTTTATTCAACTGCTATAAAACACCACGAGGTGAGAAATTAATTAGCATTAGAAAATACTAATATTCATATCAAGTTAGTGTTACAAAGATTTAAATAACAGGATAATGTTTGCCCACTAATAAACAGAAATAATCAGTAATTCTAAAATTTGAAAATGGATCAAGAATCTTTGAAATGGAAGCTTAGTAATACAAATAGTGAAAAGTTTGAAGAGAATCAATAAAAACTGAATGGTAAAAGTCATCAACTTAAAAGTAATAAGACTGAAAAGATTTTTTCATTTGATAAAGTGTTTATACTTGTTAGTTTAGAATGATAAGAAAAATAAATGCACAGCTGCAACACAAGTAATTTACTGGAGAGACAATTTATTTAACTAACTTTGCAATTTGCAGCTAACTTTCTGAAATTTACCAAGATACTGAAGTAAAAATATGTAATTTATTAACTTACTTGCTCATTGTTTGTAAACCGCTGGCAAGGATTTTGGAATCAAACTTACATGAGTTATATAACTCATTAGCAATCTGCCTTCGCAACAATTGCATCTGACCAACCTGTTTAATACCAAAATATAATTATTTTATGCATAACAGTGAATAGAAAATCCTTAGATGTAAGTTTATTTGAAATTTTGGAAAATAATACAAGTGTAGCTTGATTGTCATTCAAATGTGTGAATTATTTTAATTGTAGTGGTAAGTTATGAAAATAAAACAATCTGTAAACAATAGATTCTCTTCAAAGTTCTTTAAAGCATATGCACATAGACTTTAAGAAAAGTGATGAATTCACTAGTGAAAAAAATAGTTTAAAAAAAAAAAAAAAAGTAACAAGATGAGGATATTACATGAACCATTTTAAATCATTGTCTAACAATAACAAATTTATGTCTGTGGTTGGTCATAAATTATTTCAATTGTTCAAATCTCAGTTGCAAAAGTGAAGAGACTTTAAAAGTAAAGCAAGAAGAACTCTTTATGCAAAGTAAACAGCAGTCATAAATGGTTGAATGAATGAAGGTACTATCAATGCATCCATAATTTTCTTTTTGAAAAATATTATTCATAAAAAAGGGAATGGGGAACACAACTCTGAATATTATCAAAGATAGGACTACTTAAATTAGGATTAACATAATTTAAAATTAATTAATTACAATTCTCATTATTTAAGATGGATTATATATATTAGCCAGCTAATGGTTTTTTTGAATAATTTTGTTAGAATGACACATAAGTACAGAAAAGTATAAAACCGTCATTGATAATAACAGGTGTATGAAAGTGGCAATTATCAGATACTTTTAATGAAAATCCTTGATTATTTCTCTTGAAATAGCAAAGATTTTCAATTATCAGTATCTGACATTGTCTATATTTATCTTTATCAATGAACTGAAATATGTATAAAGATACCACCTACCTTCAGAAGAATCTCCATAAATGGGGGCCATAGTTTTATGGCACGAGATACTGCCTGTGAATATATCCTATGGGGTTGATCTGAACAAGCAAAAAAAAAAAAAAGAAAAATCATAAATAATAAATTTAGGACCAGTGAATCAGTAGCTTTTATTTACAGTATCTAAAACAGTAGTAGTAGTTTATGTCATTGATAAAGACAAGTGTGAAATTTAAGAAGTTAAAGAGGTATGGAATATGAAATTTAAGCTTATTTATTATAACATTAATTAATGTTTTTGATAATTCCTATATAGCTTTTATGAGTTAAACAATCTCAATATTTCTCTAATAACTAACAAAGGGAAGCAAACATTTTTATCAATAAAATATTATCATGAAATATAATGAAACAAAAAGACAAAAGAAAAAATCCTGCAGCTCCTGTCTTTATGAAGATTTTATATCTTTTATATAATAAATGCAAATGTCAGTGTGTCACACATTTTTAACTTTACTCCTAGAAGCCGTAGCCCAACATAACATTACCATTCTGGAATCAGGCAGACTCCATGAGCAAGTTACAAACAATTTTGGCCAGATCCAGACCTGCAATCCTGAAATTTTGGATTCCCAAGTTTTCATTATTGCAATTGTTTTATGTGATTTTTTGCAACAAATTTTTTTGTATGATGGTTTTTATAACTTGGAAATAAATTTGGGAATAACTGAAAGTAATTGTGAAATTCAGCGATAGTCACCCACAAAATAAAAATAATTGTTTGTATGGAAAAGTAAGGACTTATGTACACCAAATTGTCTTTAAATTAAGTGGTGGCAGAAGAATTATCATTGAATTTTTAAAAGGTAAGCTTAAATATTAATGCAGTACTTGAATGCAGTGATCAATTTTGAGTTCTTCTGTAGTTTATTGTTGCCTATCGCATCTACTCCTACACTTAAATGCCCCCCCACCAATAGGGCAGCTTTTAAGCTAGTTATGAATAATAATCAACAAGTAATGTTGGTGATACACACAACCAATGCATGTACTTTTCTTGTAGATGAGGTTTGCCTCTTTATTAAGTTCTCTTTTAATGTTCTTATAATACAAACTTAAGAGTAACATTAAATCACTTCCCATCATTTTATAGTAATGCATTGTAAGGAGATCTCAGAATAATAGAATCAAGTTTTTAAGTAATTGATTATTGAAATTCTGATGTATTTCATTGTGATCATACAAAAAATTTTCATCCTTGTTTTGTAATAATGTTTTGACAAAGGTGTTGTCAAGTTTATCTAGATAAAGTTTTTCTTTTGTAGAGGGTTCTCAGTTTGGGTACCAAAGATTCCAACATACAAAAAAACAAATCTAATCCAGTTGTTAGTCTGAAAATAAATGATAAAAAAAACAAAACAAACTTACTGACAAGTCCTCGTATAGGGTGGAGGGATTTAGATAGAGAAGAAATCATTTCATAAGCATTCTTATCACGGAGAATTCCTTTTTGCAAAAGTATTTGGAAATTCTGCAACTCTCTAACAATCATGAAAGATAAAAGGCGATCCAGACCATTAAGGCCAAAGCTACCAACGGCTTTCTGCAAAATATGATTGTAAGAATTAGACAAAAAAGCATAAACATGGCTACTGACAAAACAAGAAGTACAAATGAAAGGAAATTGGAAACAAATCAGAAAAATATGAATGCAGACAATCATTTTAGTTTTGGCAATCCCAAGAATAAAAGTATTCTTTGATTTTCAAATGGATGTGCATTACCCACCTGCATATATAAAAGAGTTTAATTTAGACTGATTCTTATGGCCTGGCAATTTTTAATGATTATAAACAAATGTCTGAACTATTCTTAAAAGTATGTACAATAATTCATCAGTTAATATAGTCTTTAACAAAGAATGCTTCTAGAATAATGTCTTATAAAAAGAAGACATGATATATTGTAGCAGAACTACTAGTGTGGATTTTATAAGTGGATCTATACCTGGTGACTGATTAGAATGGGTTAAACTTGATAAGAGAAAGCAAAGTTAAATTATTTGGATTTTACTAGCATCTATTTTCTTTCTACTTATTGATTTGATGCAGTTGTTCCACTTAAAGTCAGTTGAAAATGTGAGGTGCAGTGTGTTGCTCTCCATGAGTCTAGTATCAGCCATGCTAACAGCGAGCAGGAAAGTTTCTCTATGATGGTTAAATGAGAGAAGTTTTGTTTTGGAGGCATTAAAATTTACAAGCCATTTCCTGCCCCAATTAACCACCGATTGGAAGTCCTTTTCAAGAGCAGAGGCCAGGTTAACTTTGTCAACTTTGTTGAACTGATGACTTCATTGAAGAAGATCCTTGATGAAGATCAGAAACAGTGTAGGATCCAGAATAGAGCCTTGGGGGACACTCGCGTGCATGTGAAAGGATCTGGAGGTGAGCTCATTCAAAACAACCTTCACGATTTGATAGGAATGATTGGATTAAAGCAAACAATCGTCCAGTAATACTGTAGCCCTGGAGCATACAGGATGCCAAACCCTGTCAAACAACTTCGAGATATCTAGAGCCACAGCTTGAGCTTCACTGTTATTATCAAGAGCTTGATATATATATATATATATATATTCAGTGATGGCCGTCAGCACATCAGAGGTAGAGCTGGCAAAATGGAAGCCATATTGTTTGTCAGTGAGTAGGTCATGAGAGGTAAGATACTTAACCACTTCAGCATTGATTAACGTCTCGAATACTTTGTTGAAAAGCAGTAGGATACTAATAGGGCGATAGAGAGGTCAGAAGGTTCTCCAGAGTTCTTAAAAACAGGAACTACAGAGGAGGACTTGTAAGAAGCAGCAAAACAAACAGTAGTTGTAGAGCTTGGAGAGAACTGGAGCCAGTTCAGGAGCACATTTCTTTAGGATCATGGCTGGGATCCAGTCACCTCCATTTGTCTTATAGGAGTCTAATTTAGAAATAATGTCTGAGATCTGTGATGGAATTATGTGCATATCACTCAGTAGAGCCTCTGTTCTAAGGAGAAAATTAGGTGTGGGTACTCCAAATGTGTCGAGTGTTGAGTTGGAAGAGAATTTCCAAGCAAAGCATTCAACCTTATCAGCTGTAGATGTTAGGATTTCAAAATGATTGAATAGATGAGGGATTGAGGACATGCTATTGTCCAGCACACTCTTGCAGAGCTACCAATAATTTCTAGAACCGAAACTTCTGACATGTTATATGTTGTTTCCTTCTGTCATAAAAAAGTGTAATTTGCTTCTTTGAGGATACACCTACACTCATGATAAGCAGAGATAAAGAGACATCTGTCGCAATCAGGTATGTTGTTCAGGTACTGCTGGAAGAAGTGATCCCGAGAGCTATAGCGGCCAAGAATGAAGGTGAGAACCAAAGAGATGAATGCAGTTTAACTTGGTATTTCCTTACTGGAATGAAAGCATCAATGCTGGCTTTCACCCAGGAGGTGACCATGGACGTGCACCTACACCTACACTCATGATAAGCAGAGATAAAGAGACATCTGTCGCAATCAGGTATGTTGTTCAGGTACTGCTGGAAGAAGTGATCCCGAGAGCTATAGCGGCCAAGAATGAAGGTGAGAACCAAAGAGATGAATGCAGTGGTATTTCCTTACTGGAATGAAAGCATCAATGCTGGCTTTCACCCAGGAGGTGACGTGCACCTACACCTACACTCATGATAAGCAGAGATAAAGAGACATCTTAATCAGGTATGTTGTTCAGGTACTGCTGGAAGAAGTGATCCCGAGAGCTATAGCGGCCAAGAATGAAGGTGAGAACCAAAGAGATGAATGCAGTTTAACTTGGTATTTCCTTACTGGAATGAAAGCATCAATGCTGGCTTTCACCCAGGAGGTGACCATGGACGTGCACCTACACCTACACTCATGATAAGCAGAGATAAAGAGACATCTGTCGCAATCAGGTATGTTGTTCAGGTACTGCTGGAAGAAGTGATCCCGAGAGCTATAGCGGCCAAGAATGAAGGTGAGAACCAAAGAGATGAATGCAGTTTAACTTGGTATTTCCTTACTGGAATGAAAGCATCAATGCTGGCTTTCACCCAGGAGGTGACCATGGACGTGCATTTATGAACAGGATGATTAAAAACTGCATTCCAAGGATGCCATGAAGGAAATAACAGAATGAGTTCCACTCCACATGTTGATAACAGAAAGATATTCTGTTGGTAGAAGATTCTTGGCTGGTAGGGGAGCAGAAAGAGATGTTTACAGACATTATCACATGATTAGAGTTGCTAAGTGGGCAGAACTGCATATATGACATGAGTCCGACATAGAGGTTTTAAAAAAAGTGATCTAGAAGAGAAGTATGTCCATCAGGGTTTTGGTGAAATGCGTGAGGAAGTCCACCACTTACGTGAGAAATTGAGAAGTTAAGGGTTTGGATTCCAATGGGGTCAGTGACAAAATGTTTAAGCCACCTGGCATGGTAGGCATTAAAGTCACCAAACAAATATATTTGCAAATGGGTGTAGGGGGATGGCCTTGGCTATATTATCAGAAATACTATCTAGCACGCAACAGTCATGAGAGGAAGGGGAACGATAGAAGAGACAACAGACTGAGTTAAGTAGAGAGAGAGGGAGGGAGACACATGTAAGAGTGATATGGAAATTCAAGATAGAGTTCCCTAGCCAGTGAGAAATGTGGAATTTGCTATTTCAAACTAAAGTCCCAGAAAAAGTGAGATTTGAACATAAGATATTGACAAAAAAAAAAAATATCAGGAATGTGTATCTTTACCCAGAACAAGAGGCCTTGAGGAAGGGTGTCAGCCTATAGAAAATAGAATTACTTTAAAAGTATGGGTGACTTTCTGGTTGGGCCAAGTGTCATGATAATTGGGATACTGAAATGCTTTTTTATAGAGTGACTAAAGACAACTCAGGTGCTTCTTGATATTAACAGATATTGAAAAACTTTAAAAAAAAAAAAAAAAAAAAAGGACCACTTTGAGAGAGAGAGAGAGAGAGAGTATAGATAAAATACTGAATGATGGCCTGCTGTTGGTTATCATTAATTGTTTTTTTGTCTGTAGATGAACAGGCAAGTCATGAAAATACAGGAAATATGCTAAAGCTGAAAATGGATGCTGAGGAAAATTATAATTTGACTGGATAATATTAACTGGCCAAGGAGATAAAGTTTGTGATAGAGCCAGTATGAACTCACCCTGAAAGTGGGGGTAAGAGGATTTTTCAACCAATAGGAATTGGAGGTTTTGAAGGAACCAAATTTGGAAAACCTTGGAAAATGAAAAATTCAGAGTTTTGAGAATAAATCATTAACTCGATCCTCAACATGGAGGGATATCTCGATATAAGTAGGCTGAATTTAACCCTCAGAGGATACTGCAAATTGACATTAAAATAGTAAAATACTATCTGGAAAGACTTGGTCAAATGAAGAAAATTTTCTTCAGCTGATGAAATTTTCATTTAGTTAGTGACCAGGTCTTGCAGACCAAATTTATTGGCAGGCCTGAAATCAATATTCCTAGAGTAAATTGCTGAATTGATTACCAGTCTGAAACAATGTTGTTTTTGATATGTGAATAATACTGACACCTGTTGTCACCATAGGCAAACAACAGCAATGCAAAATAAGGAAAAGGTTAAACTGATAAATATAAGCATCAAGAAACAAACCGCTGTTGTTTCTACAAGTCTGAGTTGATTGTCTGTCCTGAAAGTCACTTTTCTTTTATAAGTCACCCATTACTTTCCTGAGGAATTTAGCATCTAATTTTGCTGAAAATGGCTCAGATCAAAAATTTAAACACAAGGTGTGTGGGGAAAGATCGATAAGACCTCTAATAAAAGGAGATGAGGAGTTAATGTTATACTGTAGTATTTGTAAGATGAAAGGATAAACAAATGAGAGAGCCATTTTAGAACAGAAAGGTTTATATATGTTAACATTAAAATTTCATTAACAAACTAAGGCTAAAAAGAAAAGACAGCAAAGTTTAACATATTGCCAAGCAAAAAAATATGATGTTTTTTTTCTTGACATCATTATTACCAAATACTTATTTGGTAATTTTTATTTCAAAATATTTTAAAAATTTAAAAAAGTTTTTTTTCTTTAAAATTGCCAAGAAAAATAAACACTAATTATTTATTAAATTGTTTAGTTACAAAATTATAAAAAGTGAAAGAATAATTTTATTTGTACAAAGGCAAAGAATTTAATATTGTGAACTATCTTTTATTAACAAGATTATGAAAAGATTCTTATAGCTTATATAAGAATAATTATTTAACATAAAATGAATGAACTATATAAGAAAAAATTTAAATAAACATATAAGTTTCAAATCTCAGACTGCTATTGATTAGGCAAAAACTTCTAAATTATTATCTATTTGGGTTCTTGAAAATGTTATTTTTCAATTTTACAATGAACATATAACAATAGCTAACTGAACCTAACCCCTTGGAAAATTAAAACAAGAATAATTTGAAATAGCCATGGTTACTTAACTTAATTATATTGAGATTTTCTTTTTAAAGAGTTCAAAACAAAATCACAAAATATAAATACGAAAGCTAAACCAAACATTTAATTTTCATATAGTTATTGTAAATAATAAATATTTTATAGTTTGATCTCATTTTTTATAATCTTGCAAACAATTTATTAGTATAGTTCACAATTTAAATTCCATTCTCTTGTAAAAACAAAATATTGTTCTTGTCTTTCTTTTGTAAACTTGTAGGTAAAGAATTGAATAGTGTTTGACATTTCTTGAGGAAAAAAGGTAGTGTTTAACATATAGCAAGGCATATTTATTTAGAAGTTTATGAAAAATATGTGAGAACAATATTTTTTACTGGTGTATAGAATCTAATTTTTGAATTATAACAAATCATTTACAAGATTATATTCTTTTGTATAAAAAAAATTGTTATTATGCTTGTGTCTTTTATAATCTTGTACATAAACAGTTAAATAAATATTGTTTATCATTCTTGTTATAAATTCTTGAGAAAAAAATGTATAAATCCAGTTTCATATGTTTGAGCTTTATTAATATTCTAAAAGTAGCTTTTTAAAACAATAAAAATTACCAAGTGAGTATACAGTAATAGTGGTGTCAAGAAAGAAACAACCACACACTAAAAAAAAACAAAACACCTTTTTGAAACAATTTTTTTCTTGGTCATATGCTAAACTTTGCCAAAATAAACATCTATTACAAGAGTATTTTACCTGTAGTTTTTGAAAAAGTAAGCGGTTGATAACTTCTTGTTTAGTTTTCAGGTCATACCAGGCTTTCATCTGATCGATATATGATGTGTTTCTAAAAATAAGGATAGTTTTTTAAAAATTTGCTATGAAAAATCAATTTTTCAATAACATTTTCATTTTAGAAAAAGGAAATCTTTAATAAAAATTGAAGATAAATATAAATAAATACCAATAAAACATTAAATCTACTGATAAAAAAATATCAAGTAAAAATGGAATAACTATACAGCATTTTAGAGTCTGCAAGTCACCTTTTCAAATTTTTCAGAATAGTTGCTCAAAAAATTTTAAAGTAAAAATATATTTAATTGAAAGAAACAGATTTAATTTCTTTTATAATAAAACAATTTTTCCAAGTATCATATTTAAAATTACGCTTACTTCTTGCAAAAATTTACAGAAAAGTAACCAACACTAACATTTAGGTATAAAGATAATCAATATTCAATTAAAATTTATTTAATCAACTTATTTAACCAAAATTAAATAAAGTATAAAAATCTACATGATTATTCTTGTTATCTTATCAATTGCAAATAAGAAAAAAAAAGAAATATATAAAACTGGACACATACTTTGGGTCAGTAATACGTATTATTTCCCGAGCAAGTCTTCCAATGAAGTTTACACTGCCATCCACTGATGGGAAACGAGGAATAGGAATTGCTGATGATTGGTATACACTTTGCCAGTACAAAATCTAAAATATAATAAGTGGAATATTTAAAATATTTACAATTTCAAGAAACCTCTTTTATATGACAAATATAATTAAAAGCTTTTGAAAAACAAGTATAATTTCAATGAAAAATTATTCAACTAGTGAAATTTATGATGAAAATATATTTTTGGAATTTTTGCTTAAAACAGGTACTGTATTTGCCAGAGGGATACAGTTTTTTCCTGAAATAAGTCTTGAAAATTTGTTGTATGTAGTTTATGTCTATGCCAGACAATATAATGAATTATTGTATGTTATGCAAATTTTCAAGACTTATTTCAGAAAAAAGAACTAAGTATCTTAAGGATCCACAGATCATATGATTAGTAAATAAATATAAATAGATATGTATACTATATATGAGGTGTTGAAAGGCTCTCAGTACAAGTAGTGAAAGATCGCTGGAGAGATGTTGAGTAAATCTTGAGTAATCTTTATGACTGTCTGCAGCATCCTGATATTTGTCTGTGCAGGATCTTGTGTATAATTAGACTTCACCATCACAATGCAGAAATGCTCAATTGGGCAAATTGTATCCCCATGACATGGTGCAATATCTTACTGGAATAATCACTTGTTGATCCACTGGATATGTATTTGGTACCTCCTGCACTGAATGTGGATTTCATTTGAGCTAGTGTCACTTGTCTGTTACTGCAGATAATTCTAGCCTGATGCTTTTGGTTACAATTCTTAAGGAGCTGTGGCTAGACAAGTGTGCTGTCCACAGTGGTTGGCAATGCCTTCCATCATGTATTGCTGATACACATGCAGCACCATAGTCTGAAGAATGTCAAATGTCTCCGCAATTTCAGAAATGCCCTATCCATATGTCTTCTATTATCATGTCTCATTCAAACTCCAATAATTCAAATTGTCTTGCAATTCATTGCAAAGCAACATGTTCACACCAATTCACCAGATGGCAGAACACAACTGATAAAGGACCCTTGATTTCTGTGATGTCAAGGTATAGTGGTACCACCTAACATTATTATATATACTTTTATTCAAAGTTATTTTACAAAGCTAAAAGAATACAGTTTTATTTAATAAAATATATACAGAATTCTAAACAAAATTACATTTACCTTTGTTCGTAGAAAGTTGTTGCATTCCATCTCAACATTATAGTTGATGATTCGAGACACCTCTTCTTGCCAGATTTTGAGTCCATAGATATTTACATAATCCTGGATGTATTCAAATGATCTTCGGAAACCATCCATCTTCTCACCCAGAGCATCCAAGCGAGGTATTAACTCACTTACCTATCAGAAATAGATAAAAATGCAGATTTGAAATTTTGGAAACTGAGAATTTTGAGAGTAGTTACTTTTAAATAAGCATATATATTTGTTTGATAAGTTATGAATGGTGAATTTTTTTTTTTACTTTAACTCTAACACCAAACATGCCTGCAAGTTTCACATGCATACAGCCCCTGAATATGCCTGCAAGTTTCACATGCATACAGCCCCTGAATATGTCTGCAATTAGATTGCACTATATTTCAATACAGTTTTAACATCTATCATATAATCAACTAAAAGTGCCAGAAATCTACAACATAAACAGTAGTACCAAAGAGTTTAAGACAAAATGTTTTTTTCATGTCATGAAAGGATGACAAAAATGTTTATGATTTATTCTACACTGACAGAAGATTGCAATACTCTGAAGGATGATGCCAATTTTGTTCTGGTTACAGTATGTGCAGTGTAGTAGATATTTTGAAAACAAATTTTCAGTTATATTGTGAATCTTACTTGTACAACATTTGAATTTTAGGTAGGAATACATATTGTAATAAGGTTCAGTATGGTGAAAGAATCAAATGCAAGCAGGTGTCATACCAAAGAGATACAGACATGTGCCTTTGGTTCAATTAGAGATGAACTGGATTGTGAGACTTCAAGAAAATAGATAGATATTTTGGAGAATTGCTACACATTCATTGGTGGTTCTTTAATGTTGGCAACAGTGATCAAATGAAAATTCCTATGTTCTTAAACCAGGTTCTGAATGGTTGCATAGTACAAATGCTCATTAAGATTCCCATATTTCAAGGACATCGTAAGCAGTCTTGGAGGATTTAAATGTAGAAAAGGCCCGACTTTATGGTATAGAATCAAGGGATAGTATACAAGAAATCTCAATTGTGTTTAAAGCATGTATTAAATGTGGAAAAAAAATGATTTAAGAAAGTCGTCATTTTGAGAAAGAAGGTTGAGGGGTATTTAAAAAATTAAACACCAAGATCGTTGCAAAAAATGTGCTTGATTTTCATTGTTGATATATAATGGCCACAACCTAACATGGTGTTTGGTTTGGTGCCAATTTCTGTTGGTCTAGATAGAAACCTTGCATTGTTCAGTTGCGAGTCAGACTGTTGAATGAATGTTAATGTTTGTCCATAAATAAAAGCCTTAAAGATGGAGGATAGTAGCTTTTAATAGCAATCATGAATGAAGACAACACCAGATTACTACACCAAACTTTGAACAGCAAGAGAACAAGCTGACACATGACTGTCATAGTAGTAAACCTGTAGCATTGAGTTCAGACTACTGTATACCCATGTTTAAACATTAGAATTGCAAAAATAAATTTGCTATTCTGAAGCAAATATGTAATAAACAACTACAATAAACCACATTTTGCTAAAATCTTCTTAAGGGATTCCGGTTTTAGTCAGTATTTTTAGACTAATCTAAGGAATCTGTTACCTTTAGTTTTGTGTGACATGCAGCTGTGACATTTCAACTCTGAATTCGAGACTTCTTCAGATCTTACCTTAACACAATGTTTATAGAGGCGTCACATGTCCAAGATATCTCTAGACCAGTAACTGGGATAACTGGCTATAGTGCTACATGTGGTGCTGTAAATAAGAATTCTTGACCTTGATGTTACTTTATTTAGTTTAACAGCATATCAACATCAAAGTGTTATTTAATGCCATCAAGATTTTTCTGATATGTTCGTATGAATAATGTATGTATTCTTTGTAAGGAATCATTTTGTAACTCAGTTTTCATTGACACTGATTTTGTTGAGAGTCAAATTTATTGCTGGTAATAATTTTTCTTCAAAAATGTATTGCTGGAAAAAACTTTTCATTCAAAAATAGGTTACAAAACAATATAGGTGAGCATATTTAGTAAACAGATTTTGGGGTTTTTTTTTATATTTTTCTGTAGAGCCCAATTTCTATAATGAAATTTATAATGCTGCTTGGATCATTATTTTCAAAGAGATCCTTTAACTTAGCTGATTTGTAGAGCTTGATTTAGGTTTGCTGGAAGTTACAGCAATTTAGTAGAATGTGTTTGATGGTATATGGTTCCTGGCATGGGACACATATTAGCAGTTCTTCATTTTTTAGTAGATGTTGGTGGGTTATGTATGTATGTCCTATATGAAGTCTGGCTGGAACCACCTACTCTTGCCTTATCTTTCTGTAACTTGACAGTCTTTCACTGATGATTGGTTGGATGTTGAGAAGTTTATTGTTTATACAGTTGTTCCATAATTACTGACATTTTTTTTAATGGTTCTGTTTATGCTGGGTTGGAAGTTGGCGTGTGGCAAAGGGCCATGTTCAGCGATTCCTTTGCCATTTTATCAGCTTTTCCATTTCCTTGTATGCCAATATGGCTCAGTATCCAATATAGGACTATTATGGCATTTTTTCCTTATAAATAAAGTCAATTCTATTTAATAATTTATTTATTAAGGGGTTTCCCATGTTTTTATTCTTCAGTGCTATGAGTACAGATAGTGATTCTGAGATGATGATGAATCCATCTGTCCTACTGGATTCTATAATATCTAAAGCCAAGTGTATAGTTGAGGCTTCTGCACTGAAGACTGGGGCTTTGTCAGGCAATTGCTTCTGCATTGTTGTTAAGGATAGCAGAGCATCCAACTCTGTTCAAGATTTTAGAGCCATTAGTGTATATATGTTTATGATTTGGGTGAGCTTGTAGAACATTATGAATTTCTTCCATGTAATCAGATAAGTTAGAATTAATTTTAGAGTATTTAGTAAGGTTTAGAAAAATCGTAGAGTATTTCACTAACCAGGGTGGATTTGTTGATTTGGTGGTTTTAAGAATTACGGTTGGATTTGTGTTTCACTGATAAGATTTTTCATGTAAAGGCCAAAAGGTTTGATAGGATTTTTATCAAACAGAAATTTGTATTTAGGGTTGAAGGTACAGTGATAGGCAGGGTTAGTTGTGCAGGATTTGAGTTTTAGGTAATATTGTAATGCCAGCTTTTTATGTTTCAATTTTAACAGTGTCTCATGAGCTTCAGCATATAAACTTTCTACTGATGATGTTTTGAAGGCACCCAGAGCCAGTCTTAATCCTGCATGGTGAATGGAGTCAAGGGTTTTTAGATATGAATTCCAGGTCAACCGATATATGAAACATCCATAGTCCAGTTTAGATCTTATTAGAGTTCTATATAATTTTAGGAGTGACATGCGATCTGCTCCCCAGTTGGTGTTAGCCACAACCCATAGTAATTGTAATGCTTTGAAGCATTTCTCTTTTATGTATTTTAAGTGGGGGGATGGGTTTCATATGGAGACCAAAAAGTTCTATGGCCTTTACTTTTTGATCAAATAGTTTTTGGTGTTTGAAGTTGAAAATGCAGTTATAGGCTGGATTGGTTGATTGTGATTTAATTTTACTGTAGTATTGCATACCTAATTTTTGGAATCTAAGTTTTAGTGGTGGTTCGTAGGATTCAGAATAAAGGCTCTCTACTGGGGATGTGCGAAATGCCCCTAAAACAAGTCTTAATCCTTCATGGTGTACTGTATTTAGTGTTTTCAGGTAGGATTTTCTGGTTGCCCCCATATATATAGCAGCCATAATAAAGTTTTGATCAGATTAATCTTACTTATTATAAAACACAGGTTGTGTGTGTGTGTGTGTGTGTGTGTGTGTCTGTAACGTTTATATGTTGGATCGTATTTCCTACATTTTTTAGCCGATTTCAACAAAACTTCACAGGACTACATAAAATTACCTTGTGGTGGTTCTAACAGGACCGAAAATGGGAAAAATACAGTTGTTTTTTAATAAAATCAATTTGAAAACACGATTAAGACACATCGTGAGAATGAAAGGGGGAGAACTCACCCACGAAAATGTAAACAAAAGAGCATAGCATGATGAAAAAGATGCCGAACTTGACAAAAACAAAATTTCATAGTCTAATGTTCATATTATTATTAAAGAGGAAAGATCAAAGTATTTTTGGGATATTTTTTTACATTTTTTTAATCGTTCCTAGCACGTCTGAAATTTTCGTTAAAAATATTTTTTTTTTTGGTCAAAAAAAAAAAAAAAAAAAGGACAGAATCATTTTAAATTTCCAATCATTTTTTTCGATTTGATAAAAAGATTAAAATCTTACTTTGATATTCTTTTAAAAATCAATTATCATTTTTTCAAAACTGATTTTAATAAAAACAGATATTATACTGTTTATTTAAAATATTTTGAACCAAGCTTAACTTATCTTCTGCGCCGAAAAAATGTAATTTGAAAATAAAACAAAGCAGGTCATAACCTTTCGTCGCTTGACGATTGACAAAAGGCACATTCATGACGTTTAGATAACTTACGGAGGGTAATTCTTTCTACAGATGGAAGGAAGTGAAATTATTTAAGTGAACAAATTATTTACCTTGTTACTTTTAAGGAAAACTTTCAGCACTCTAATTTTTTTTTTTTTTTTTTTTTTTGTACTTAGCTTTCATTTTTACGTTTATGATGCTTTATGGAAAATATAAAGAAATTAAAAAATAAGACTGTTAATAGTGAGATTAAATTTCATAAGAAAAAGTTATCTAATTAATTTAGGTACCTTTCTTATGAAATTTTATCAGAAGTGTACATAAAATACTATAATTTTATGTACATTTATTACATTTTACTGTGTTATTTGTATTTCCATTCATTTTATTATTAATTTTGATATTTCATTTATGGAAAAATGTCATAACTGAGATTAATATAAAAATAAGATCATATAAATTAAAGTTTAGCAGTAGTTAAATTTCATAAGATGATACTGTTACTTGTAGGTACCCTTCTCAGTTGAAATTGAAAACTCAAATTAACTTCTCCATACGTGTTTCTTAAAAAAGTAAAGGGCTTAACAGCGGAGAACAATGCTGAACTCAAATAATGCAACTAAATTGTATTCTGGTTGGTCTTCCGTACCTGATAATTACTGTCCGACTATAAACACAAAAATTACATTTCTTAATTACCATGGCTAATCTGATTGGTCCAAATTATACAATTTTCAAAGCGCTAGACAATGACAATCTCACACGGACATTTTGAAAGGTTGATGTTGCATTTAACTAATGTTAAAATATTTTTTAAAATTCAATTTAAACATTTTTAAAAAATCTTTTTAAAATTAAAGAAATAAGAAATAATTGTATTAAAATTCAATTTTCATTGAAAAAATTTTTTTGCTTCCAGAAAATATTTCCATATTTCAAATTAAAACAAATAAAAGCATTTGAAACTAAATAATATATTTGTTTTATTGAGTTTTGTATGTTACAATTGCTGATTTTACGTTGGCAAAAAAAAAAAAAAAAAAACATGATTTATTGTAATCACTAAAACCGATGGTCTCAATTTCTAGAGTTTTTCATAAAATTAGTTATGGGGTGTTAATAAACATAAAAAAAAATATTTCTGCCATGACTTTAATAAAAAAAAAATATTTATAATAATTTCGATCATCTGTGAATAGTTTCTGAAAGTTTCATTAACATCTGACAATTATTTTTATTTTTGCAAGATTTTCCAAATTAATGTGTGTAAAATACAAAAAAAGCGCTAAAATTATCTATGTTATTTACTACCCCTTGTTGCGACAAAGAGAAACAAGGTTTTTTAAATCAAAATTTAGAATATTCTAAAAGATGGAAAATTTTTTTAAAATAATTAAAAAAAAATTTAGTCTATCCTCTTCATAAAAAAATAAGCATTTTGACGATAAAATTTTGTTTTCATAAACTTTAGCGTCTTTTTCATCAGACTATGCTCTATGTTTTAGCGATTCCGTGGAGTGACTTAGGTTAAAAACCCAGGTTGTTGTGTGTGTGTGTGTGTGTGTGTGTGTGTGTGTGTTCCTTTATATATGGGATCGGATTTCTTACATTTTCAGCCGATAAAACAAACATCCACTTTTTTTTTTTTGGCAGGTAGTATTTCTTATTGTCTTGCACACTTTTTTTCTTTATTTACATTCAGAATGCTTTAAAAATTCCATTTACAAGACAATTGTTTATAATAAAATTCTATTCATCAATCGATAGACTCATAACGATTCTAAACAATGTTTTTGTTTGAATTTGGGTTTGACCAATTCGTAAAAAAAAAAAAAAAAAAAATTAATTAAGACATGCATGTCCTTCAACCTTAAACAATAATCTTTGTCAATTTTAATTTTTCAGTCTTTATGATGGTCGATACTTGATCTATCTCTTACTGTTACATCCCGGGCTCTACTGCTAGTATTGGATATTATCCTGGGTCAGTGTTTATCACCTTTAATCATTGAACATAGAACATGGTAAAACAATGCTTGACTCATTCAGTTAGTCCACCTTTTAACTTTTGTTGTATTACATCAGCGGGTGTAGAGGATGGAATGAATGTGGTTTTTGCCAAAATGATTGTATGCATATGAAAATATAACTTGAGTTAATGTTCAAGGTGGATATACATTCTATTAATATGAAGTTTGAGTGCTGCTGATATACCCATTATTTTTAACCTGTACATGTAAAAGCTATATATTGTGGAATGCAAAACGTTTAATTTTCCCCCAAATTGAGTGTGATTTGCAATTTATTTTCTCAATACATTTTTATGATCTTTGAGGGCCAGAAAACATGTTACTGCATTTTTATTAAAGAAGTCATATTATCATGACTATTATCTCATATCTTTTATTAACCTACTAGTTTTTGATGTGGCCTTTTTTCTATTTCAAGCTGCCTAAAGGGCAGTGTATCTTCTTTTATATGTCACATATGGAAATGCAACAAGACCTTTCCAATCCTCAAGGTCCTGAAACACTACTGATAAAAGCATACTCCTAAACAATTTTAACTTAATAAAATAAAAGATCTGTCTATATTTCTGAGATGAGTGCCTTTTTCCACATTTCAAAAAATTGTCCTCATCTTTTGTCACCATATTTATTCAATGTTTACAACGGCCAAAGGTTTCCAATAAACCACATGATCCATTGTAGATCTTTAGTCCGAATAATGTAAATAATGAAAATAAAAGGTGTATAATCATTCTATGTAGTATAATCATTTATTGTAATCAAGTTATATGTTTTTTAATCTTGAGTAAATTTAGTTTTGCATGATCAACTGGTGTAATTTCATTTTCCATTAATGTTGCAGTTCTTTTTCTAGTTCCCCTCGAATGTTTATTTAATTTATTACAAGTTGGATGCAAGATGGTGTTAATTTCTAATCCATGCCTATACTTAAATATGCAATTGAACCTATAAATAACATTATCACAATCTCTGTATTATTATTTTCCTCCCTCCTCATCTTAAAGAAAAAACCCTTCAGTGGTACTTATTGCACTAAAAAATATTCTGTAAATACCTCACTTAAATTATTATGTAACCTGTAAGAACCATTAATATCTTTTTTAACAAATCTCTTACAAACTTTTTCAGTTAACACTTAACAATTTTAATTCTTTGTCAAATATTTTTTTTTTTTTTTTTATGAGATTTTTGGTTTTATTTTCACCACAAATAAAAAGGTAGTGTAAACTTTTTTTCAAGCAGGTAAAACTAAGCAATATGTTTTAAAACCTGTTTGACAAAACAGTGAATGAATCAAGATTGATCATATTAATTATTCATAACAAAAAACAACAAACTATTTTTAATAGTTGTACTAGAGAATTAATATATTTCAAAATTGTTTTGCCAAAAAATAGTTTTGGCCACATTAAACCTGTTTTTAATCTTATGTTTTTTTTTTACTAGTTGTATCATAGCAAGTAAAGATAGAGAACAGAAAATATATAAATCATAAAAACAACAATAGGAATCTTAATAAATCATTATTAAATTATTATATCACTGTTTGATGAGAAAATAAAATTTAAGAGCATATGGTTTGCAAAATTATTGCATGAAATGAAACTATAACTCATTATCATTAATTAAATGCTTTTTCTTTAGAGTATCATCATTCAACAATGACTTTAGTTTAAATTTATGACTTTAGGTATTATGAAATTTATGATAATCAGCAGTGAAATAATTGTTAGACTCTTATAAAATCAGAGGATATCAATCTTTTAAAAACTTAACAGCAATTGTAAAAAGAATAAAACAAATCATATTGTAAATGTCCAACAATAATTATTGTTCTTAAAATTGATAAGAGAAAAAAAAACAAAAAATATATTGACATCTATAAAGCCAGTATATGGATTTTTTCTCATTCTATTTTTATCATTTATGCAGTTGCTACAATTAATTCCATTATTTTTTGTAATAAAAAATATTTTTGTCAGTCATTTTGTTGAATTTATCATATCTTGTATGTATTCATATATAAAGTACAACACCAAATATTAAATATATAATTTGCAATTTCTTTAGTACTGCACAAGTTCTATAGTTAAACCAAAATAATTATTTGTTGTTTTGGAATATGAAAATAGAAAAGAATATTTATTGCTATTTTATCAATGTTTTTTAGTTCCTAATTTTTTGGAAATCATACATTTGCATTTCAGGTTTATTTACTTCAATGCACATAGTAACCACAACAAAGTCATAAATAGCAACTAATTGTATAAAGTTCTACTAAGGCAATTAAAGCAGACTTTATATTTAAAATATACATCATAAACTAATGTTTTATTTACTGAAACCATATAACCTTATTTACATCAGCCAGTAGATTATTACAAAACAGATATTTTATTATTCCTGTCAAAGTAACTAACAGAAGAAACTCAAACCATTAAAATTCTTTGTAAAACATTTTCTGTCACAGAAAATATAGTCAATAGAAAGTAATGCATTTGAATAAATCATATTTTCATACAAAATATTGGAGTATTTTTTAGATACTCTGTTTTTATTTATTTAAAAATAAAATGCTATATTTGGTAAAATCACAGAAAAAGTATTATGTTTAATAAAGAATAGCATTCATGAAAAAATGAAGGTCTAAATATCTGGAAATATTTAGAGAATATAAATAAAATTGAAAATAATTGTGAAGTTTTCTTCTGAAAATATGTTTAAACTGACAAGTGGTTTGATGTTTGCCAATTTTGCATATTCACTGAAAATTTAAAAATAGTGAAAACTTCACTTTTGGAAAGTTTTGTAAATTTGTTTCTTAATATAGGTTTGCTTGTTTGAGTTTTGGTCATTATTGAAAACATGCCAAATTTTTTTCCTTTTGAAATTTTCTTTACTTTTTATCTCAGTCATATGCATTCACCTGATAAAAATTAAAGATTTGTAAATAAATTTATTTACATTTTAAATTTAAAAAATTAAAAAAAAAAAAGACCGTTTCATTAGCTTCAACCTTAAAAAAACATTAAAACTTTTCCCTATCATGTGATTGCTCATAAAAAAAGAAAGAAAGAATGCAACATGGTTTGCACAAAGATTATATTTCCTCCACCCCTACTTTTTCTGTAACTTGGGAAATAAAAAACCAGTCTGTATTGGTATTAAAAAAAAACAAATAGCACAAAAGATGTCAAAGGTTACCATTTTCAGAAATTGTCACATCCTAATGGTATCAGCTGTCTGTTTCTGGATCCTAATGATAAACCTATCAAGGCATTAAATGAGAGTCATGTTGTCACACTGATTCCAAGGACTTATTTTAGAATTACTCTCACTAGAAAAATAAACATAAAAACATCCAGTTTAGTGTCTAGAATGTCAGGGTGTTTAAACTCAGTATTATGGCTTTACTTTTATCATCAGTTTTTACAGAATTCAACAGTAAGTTATATACAATTATATTTTACCAGATTGATAGAGTCACTATTGTTTATACATTTTTATGTAAACAATTTTCAAATAATGATTGTCAAAACCATAACCAGATCATAAATGTCAAGATAAATACAGGTCAGATCTGCTTTTCTCGGCTATGTTATCAAATAGTTTTCCACATGAGGGTATGTTTGGGCAGTGCTTTGTGGAACATAGCTCTCTTTTCAACATTTGCTATTTTTCCACCTACATTTAGAATATATGTCAAATTAACTGACTATTAAAGGATTAAAAATTTTTGCATCTTTTGACATCATGGGACCTTTTTCATTTTTGTCAAAGGAGTGAATTTGTTTATTCATGATGTCAAAAAAAAAAAAAAAAAAAAAAAAAAAACTATAAAATTCATCATTTTTATCCATTAATCAAATGTGTTAAAATTTTTTCATTTTTGGACAAGAAAAAAGTGTTTTTTTATGCTAAAAATTGCTGGAAATCATTGTTGATTTATTTAACATGGGATCATCTGGGGATAAACATGTCTCTAATTTATATTTGGATACATTGTATACATTTTCAATTTTCATGCCAAGTTGGATTTTAAGACTGAACTTATGATCAACGCACAACAGTCTAATGTTGGTAAAAGTCAAAATTTGTACATGATTGACCCTCAGTCCCAGTCTTATAGAAAATTGAGATATAATAGAGGGTTAAGACCTTAGCACCATCAAGATAAGAACCATAGTCTTACATAACAGATTGTAACACAATCGGGTGAAAATAAAATAGCTATTTATGCTAGATTAAATCAATTACCAGCTGATTATGAAAATCTGTTGACTCTGAACCCTGTTCATCTTTTATCCTTTCCTCAAGTGTTGCTATACCATGCCTGCTTTTTCATTTTCACTCTCTGTTTGCTCCAGCCACTAGTGGATCCTGCCTCCAGGGGGTGAAATGATTAAAAAAAATAAATAAATAAATAAATTTTTTTTTTAAAATCTAAAACTTCTAATGTTGGCAATATTCAAACACCCAGGACAGGGCAATGCCTATAAAACCAAGGTATAATGAATATTTGTTTTTATTTGTATATACCGGATGAATTTCATAATGTTTTAATGCTCTTAGAGGATATATAGTGTATTAGTGTCTGAATACTGTTGGAACCTCTACACATATTGATCTGTATACATTATCTTTACAATAAATAATCCAACTATTGTAATCTGTACATTTAATCTTGAATAAATTGAAACACATATTCAAAGTGTTGCAATTTTATTTTCCATGAATACAAATTAGGTATGTATTAAAATATTTTGTAGCACAAATTCAACACAAAATTCATCAAATTACAACAATAACAAATTGCTAAAATCTTTGGAACTACAGATAAATATCTATTCAGTTCAATGAAGAAATTATTTACATTAATACTTTAAAGATTAAGGAATTTAAAATATTAATTAACCTTGTATAATTACAGAAACAATTATTAATTATATTTGAGTATATCAAATTTAATTTTAAAAATATTTGTATTAAAAAATCATAAAATATTTTACTTTGTGAAGTTAAACTGCTGGAAAAAAAAGAATTATACTCAGTAATATTTTAAAAGTAGTAACACCAATAATCAATACTTTGGGTACCTCCTTGTGGTTATAATAGTCAACAAGCTGGACTTAGTACTGACTTTGATTCTCATTGAGTACCCTTTTAAACAATTGATATAATTTTGAATAGTCTATGCAAACGTCTATATTTCTGAGATGATGTATTATGTACACTATTTACTTTTTTCGGACTATTGTCTTCATCTTTGTTGCCATATTTATCACAATGTTTCAGCTGTTGTATGCTCCGGCCTTCTTCAGGTGGTTTGAATTTTGAATTGAACCCTTTATTTCGCTTGCTGGGGTAGACTGTTCTAGTTCCACGTGCCATGTCTAATGGATGTCAGTTCTCAGTTATCTCCTGTTAATTCCCCTCTCCAAGTTCTCCACTGCCTTATTGAACTCATACTCTTTTGGGTCCTGTCCTGGATCTAACTAATGCCTTTATCCACTGTGCAATGTGTCCTTGAGGACATCTGTGTATGAATTTCTGGGTATTATAAACCTGATGTCTTCAGCAACCATTTTTTTTTTTACCAGTGGTCATATTGCAATTTATGTTGTTATTATCACTTTTCTCTGGCACTCCTTATTACTGGTTGTCATATTGTATTCATTTTTATACTTGGTCAGCTCAGGAGATTTTTGTGGCCTAGCATATGTGCTGATTCCTGAAGTTTACGAATTTTCCAATGGTGTTCTTTGTCTATGATCTCAACCTGATCCCACAGAAGGCGTTGATCTCCCTTTTCTCTCCATATGTGGTCAGCCACACCTGATTTTTCAACTTCCCCTTGTGTTACAGCTTTCTGGTGTTCTTGAATCCTTACCTTAAGGGGCGGCCTGTCTCTCCTTTATATTTCTTTTTGAAGCTCCACGGGATGGTGTAAACTCTATCTTTAGTCATGTTCTTCTCTATGGGGAGGGGGCTTCTTACTCAGGAGAGATATCTGTGAAGTGTCGTACAGCTTTTGAAGGTTGTCCTGATGTTATATGGACTGCAGATCCTTTGTATTTTCTCTGGTAACCCAGAGTCAGGCAGATTGTCTTCCGAGTGTTGTTATCCTCCTCTTGCACCCACCTATCCCAATTTATTGGGCTGTTGCCATGTACCTAGGTTAGTTATGTTGTAGGGTACTACTTATACTGACCAATTCGTTATCTAATGTCTCTGGGTCGCCACTTATGACTTTTGCTCAGTGTTGTAAGTAGTGAACAACCCCTTTCTTTATGCTGTATGGATGATGAGAGGTGAAATTGAGGTACTGTCTAGTGAATGTCGGTTTACGGTATACAGATGACTTGAACCCATGCTCCGTTCGAGATATTAGAACATCCAGGAATAGGAGTGTGCTGTTACTATCATTCTCCATCGTGAACTGTATTGAAGGTCTTGAGTTCACATGGTCCAGTAGAACCTGAACATCTTCCTGGTGTGTTCAGATTATGAAGGTGTCATCTCCGTACCTTAACCATAGAGTTGGCTTTAGAGATATAGATTTTAATGCCATTTCCTCAAAGTATTCCATGTATGTCTGCCTGCCTTATGTGAAGGGGTTATCAGAGAAAATACAAAGGAACTGCAGTCCATATAACATCAGGACAACCTTCAAAAGCTGGACGACACTTTGCAGATATCTCTCCCGAGTAAGACCCTCATAGAAGAGAACATGACTAAAGACTGTGTGTATGTCATCCCGTGCAGCTGCGAAAAGAAATATAATGTAGAGATAGACCGCCCCCCCTTAAGGTAAGGCTTCAAGAACACCAGAAAGCTGTAACATGATGGGAAGTTGAAAAATCAGGTGTGGCTGACCACATATGGAGAGAAAAGGGAGATCACCGCACTCTGTGGGATCAGGTTGAGATCATAGACAAAGAACATCATTGGAAAATTCGTAAACTTAAGGAATCAGCACATATGCTAGCCACAAAAATCTTCTGAGCTGACCAAGCATAGAAATGAATACAATATGGAAACCAGTAATAAGGAGTGCCAGAGAAAAGTGATAATAACGAAAATTGCAATCTGAGCTCTGGTAAAAAATATGCAATGATAACAACAAAAATTACAATAAAATTACACTGGTAAAAAAAAAAAAAATGGAAGCTGAAGACATTAGGTTTATAATACCAGAAATTCATACACAGATGTCCTCAAGGACATATGTCACAGTGGATAAAGGCGTTAGTTAGATCCAGTGAGTTCAATACCTGGTTAAGTCGCTGGAGAACTTGGAGAGAAAAATTAACAGGAGATAACTGATAACTGACATCCATTAGACATGGCATGTGGAACTAGAACAGTCTACCCCAGTAAGCGAAATAAAGGGTTCAGTTCGATATTCCAACCACCCGAAGAAGGCCAGAGCATACAACACCCGAAACATTTTGATAAACATGGCAACAAAGATGAGGACAATAGTCTGAATAATGTAAATCGTGTACATAATACCTCATCTCAGAAATATAGACAGAGTGATAAAATTTGATCCATACTTACCTTAGCTTTGGGGTTAAAAATCAAACTTTGGTGAAGCGCAGCTGCAACTTGTTGGACCAATTCTTTACGGATACCATCCTCTAACAATTGTTTAGGGTCAATCTAAAAAAATAAGTAAAGAGGAAAAATATAGTTAATATGATGAGATAAAGCATGACATGTAGATTTAGTCTTTTGGAAAAAAAAATGTGCAACACTTCATGGTTATTTGCATACATATTATATATTAATGCACATGATATTTGATATTATTTAATGCACTAGTTGATATAATGTATTATCCATACCTTAATGATACCAACTAGGGTGGTTTTCATCATTAGCATTCCCTCTGTAAACACAGATATGGAATGTGTGAGACGTGCAACCTAAAATCAAGAGAAATTTAAAACTTATCAGTATTGGTGACAAATAAAACAACTGACAGATGGTAGGTATTTTTACAATAATCCTATAACTTTTAATCCCCAATATATATATATATATATATATATATATATATATAAGTATATATTTTTATTCCCAGCCTGAAGCAATCATGCTGATGAACTGTGATACAGCAAAACAGTGTCTGTGAATGGCGAATGACTATATATATTCATTTTCAACAACACAAACTCAATCAAAATAAGTGTACATTTTTAAATACTTACCTCATACCTCTCATCTAGCTGAGCATACTCTTTCATCTTATCCTTTTCCAGGCGTGTCGGTAATTCTTTGATCTGATTGGTCTGCTTTTGAATAATCAATGCCAAAAGACCAAACATTGTACGGGGAATAATCTAAAAACAATGTTAATTACATAAAAAAAATTACTTAAAAGATATCAAACTGGATGAAGAAAGTATTTCTTCAGGAAGAAGAGGCATAAAGTCAATGAGTAATATTTAGGTAAAATGAACATAGTTAAATTGCTTTATTGAGTATATCTATAAAGGAAATTCAATAGTGCACATGTTTATGATTGGGTATAATGATACATTTATTTATTGATATATCAAAAAATGAAGTCACTACAAAGTAAAATAAAATATGTAGCAGTAACAAGAAACACCAATTACCAATTCCATTATTTAAAAAATAAATCTGGTTTGTTAATAAGGTTTTCAGGCATCTGTTTCACTTTTTGTCAAGGGCTAAAAAGGAAAGGATATTGAATGTAATTTGATTATTACCTGTAATACTTTCCTTACATAAGCAACTAATTCTCCAGAATAGAACTTGGAGACACTTCTCAGGTCAGGGCTGTTAGCTTGGAGAATTCTCATCAGAGGCAGATCCAGGGCTGATGCCATCTGAAATCAAATAAAACTTATATACAACATTATAATACTTTTCTTCAGATGTGTTGATTTGGAGGAATTAATAAGCTAGATATAGTTAAAAAAAAAAGGGAAAAAAAGACAGAGGCTAAATAAAAATAATTAATAAATGAATATTTATGCTACAATGAAACTTAATTTCAATCCTAATACTACATTTTTTCCTTTTTTTTCTTGGAGAAAAAAAAATGCAGACCCCATCTAAATGCACCATGTCATTAGTTAATGTTTGCAAATTTTCGATATTTGATCAAGTATAAATATCTTGGGCCCTTGAACACCACATTGTTACTAAAGAAGTAATCAAATATTGAGTATGCATATTTTTGTAACAAAAGAGTAAATAAAAAAAATAATCTAAAAGTTATATGAAAAACTATAAAATAAAAAAATAAAAAATTCAAAAGTGTTTTAGTTACTTGTTGTTAGCATTTTTTTTAATATCTTCAGCCTCACTTTTTGGAGATAGAACTGTTATTAATGATTGTCTTTAATGCATAGAATGCCTAAATGTACTCACTATTACAAAACAAAAAAGAAAAGAAAAAGGTGCTATTGAAATATTGATCTTTATTTGTTAGTAGAAATGAAAATTAATCCTGAAAGAGAAGTCTTTGCTTGAGAGAATAGGATAGGGTTAATGAATCTGAATTATTTGTATAAGCTAGTTAAGCTTAGCTTTTGGCAATTTTAATAGTTTATCAATTTATTTTTAAGTCAGAAATTTACACCAGATAAATTGTTTGCAAGGAATCAACATTAAATTATTCACTATATAAATTTCTCAAAATTACATAAAATGCTTTAACAAATGTATAGTAGTCTCCCCTTTTCCATGAGAATATCTTGGAAGCCCTCCCCTATCAAGTGGATGTCTGAAATTTATAGAGAGTAAATTTTTTCTATATTTACCTAAGATAGGTACCTCCACGAAATCGCTAAAAAAAGAGCATAGCTTGAAGAAAAAGACGCCAAACTTGCCGAAAACTAAATTTTATTGTCTAAATGCTTACGTTATTATTAAGAGGAAAGACCAAAGTTTTTTTTTTTAATTATTTTTAAAAAATTTTCCTTCTTTTCAGAACATTCTAAATTTTGATTAAAAAAAACGTTTTCTATTTGTATCAGTGGAACTAGTAAATAACATAGACAATTTTTAGCACGTTTTTTTGGTATGACACACATTAATTTGAAAAATCGTGCAAAAATAGAAATAATTATTAATTTAATGAAACTTTCAGAAACTATTCACAGATGATCAAAATTATTATAAATATGTTTTTTTTTATGAAAGTCATGGTAGAAATATTTTTTTAAAAATATTTATTACCCCCCCATAACTAATTTTATGAAAACGCTAGAAATTCGATCGCATCGGTTTTAGTGATTACAATAATTAAAAGCACAGGGCTTTGAGGAATGCAAATCATGTTTTTTTTTTTTTTAATTGATACGAAGTACCTGAAAATCAGCTCTGAATTGTAACATACAAATTTCAATAAAACAAAGATATTATTTAATTTCAAATGCTTTTAGTTGTTTTTATGAATATGGACAATATTTTCTGAAAGCAAAAAAATTTTTTCGATGAAAATGAATTTTAATACAATTATTTTTATTTCATTTATTATAATAGATTTTACATTTAAGTTGTTAAAATATTATAAAATTAGTTAAAAAGCCGCATCGGCTTTCATAAGTGTCCTTATGAGATAGATCTTTTTTAGCGCGTTGTAAATTGTATCATTTTGACTAATCAGAAGATCCCCAGTAATTAAGAAATGTAATTTTGTGCTTATAATCGAGCTGTAATTATAAAATACGGAAGACCAACCAGAATATAATTAAGTTGTGTTATTTGAGTTAAGCATTGTTCTCCGCTGTTAAGGCCTTTACTTTTTAAAACACGTGGAGAAGTTAATTTGATTTTTCAATTTCAACTGAGAAGGGTACCTACAAGTATCAGTATCATCTTATGAAATTTATATGATCTTATTTTATATTAATCTAGTTACGACATTTTCCATAAATGAAATATCAAATTAATAATAAAATGAATGCAAATACAAATAAACAGTAGAATAATAAATGTACATAAAATTATAGTATTTTATGTACAATTCTGATAAAATTTCATAAGAAAGGTACCTATAAATTAATTAGATACCTTTCTTAAGAAATATGAAATTTAATGTCACTCTTAACAGTTTTATTTTAATTTCTTTACAATATATTTCCCATAAAAGCATCATAAACGTAAAGGTGAAAGCTAAGTACAAAAAAAAAAAAAAAAAAAAAAAAAAATTAAACGCTGAAAGTTTTCTTTAAAAATAACGGGGGTAAATAATTTGTTCACGTAAATGTAAATTATTTCACTTTTCTCCTTCCGTAGAACAAATTAGCCTCATGAAATTAGTAAATATATCATTCATCACATGTCAAGAGATGCGAAAGTTTATGACCTGCTTTGTTTTATTTTCAAATTACATCTTTTTTGACAGAAAAAGCTAAGTTAAGTTTGGTTCAAAAATATTTTAAATGAACATTATAATTTCTGATTTTCTTAAAATAAGTTTTGAAAAAATGATAATTGATATTTAAAAAATTTCAAAGTCAGATTTCAGTTTTTTTAAATGGAAAAAAAATGGTCAATTTTCTTTGACTCAAAAAAAAAATAGATTTTTAACGAAAAATTTTGGACGTGCTAGGAACGATTAAAAAATGGAAAAAAATACCCCAAAAATACTTTGACCTTTCCTCTTAATAATAACAAACATTTAGACGATAAAATTTTGTTTTCGTCAAGTTTGGCGTCTTTTTCATCATGCTATGCTCTTTTTTTAGCGATCTCGTGGAGGTACCTAACCTAAGATAAAGTCCAATTTATAAAGTAGGCACAATAAAATAATAACTACTAATAAAAATAGAACAATTGCAATAATATACTTATGGATAGAAGATTTGTTCTTACTGACAAATTTTTTTCTATCCTTTTACCTTTTTTGACTTAAAAGAAACAATTTAAGCCTTCCATTTTATATATTTGAACAACCAACATAATTATTCTTGTACTTTGGGATCAAAGTAAAATTTATGAATTATTTCTGGAGTTGAGTGTAGGAAAGTGAAGCCATGGATCAGTAGTGGGGAATGTGAATTTAAAAGTGTCAGATAGAAGGTGCCTACAATATAAAATGTAACAAAATGAAAAAGCTTAAAGGATCAATAAATTATTAAAAACAATCAAAGTCTGATGAATGAAATGATTGGCATGTGACACTACTGGGATTTGAATCCAGAATTAACCATATATTAACCAGGAGAATTCAATATTTGGCTGTCTTTTAGGGTCTTCTGTCACTTTCATGAATGACTTTACTAATACATAGATAATTTATGTTAGTGAAAACAATTGCTTTTAGAAAATTATGCTGAAGTTGGGAAAGTTAAATTCATAAAACATTTCCCTCAAATATGGATAGGCTATCAAAATATTAGGAATGTTTAAAATATTTTCCAGTCAGAATTAGTGATAACTAAATTAGAAATGTTAAAACGTCATTTACACTTGCAATTCTTTCAGTACTGAAACATAGAAGGGATGAAGATATTTTTCATCAAAGGAAGGTAAGTTCTAGATGCTAGTTGATTGGTGTGCTAGGCTCTTAATTATGTTGATAAATTTTATATACCCACCTTGGTTAGATCTGCTCAGCTTCATTCACCGCTTGTGATTGAATTTACTTTACAATGCAGTTATTGAACCTCATTTGAATTGAACATCCTATTTACAGTTGAAGTTCCAGCTAGTCTTCTTTGAAACTTGCTGATGTAAAAACAATATTCTTCAACAGATTTCACATACCCAACTTGTAGGCAGCAATTTTTACAGGGAGAGAATAGCAAGCATTTTTCTATAGCTTCTTCACTCATTGTTCAACAGAATATTCTGCTACTATAGCAAAATAAAGCATTTTTTTCTATGCTAAGCATTTGACATCTTAGCAGCTTATTTATTATGTTAGTAAAAACAGGTTATTAAAAGAAATTTCCAAATCCTATAACAACAGTTGAGATATCTTCTAAATCCCTGAGCAAGCTGTAATAATCTCTGTAAAATTAATTTAAAATTCAAATAAACTAAATGGAGGCAGATTTTAGCCCTCAAAGAAAGAAAAAGCCTAGAAATAATAGGAAGGAAAGAAAGAATTGTAAGAGGTCTAGAGTACCTTTAAAAATGTGGCTCTGAGTTTGATGACAAGTGACGGATCCTTTTTGATTCCTTCCTGCATTATGCTTGTGTAACTAAAAAAAACAAAAAACAAAACCATAATGCATACATGTATAATTGGTATCAGGTTTAAAATAATCTCTTCATAAAGAACCTTTTCCAAAGTATTTTTTAGTTTCTACTAAAAAAATTTATCATTTTTTATTTTATTTTATTTTTTTTTAAGTATTACACATTTCTGTCTAATGACATTTCATTTATGATCTTAACAAAAGAACTTTAAAGTGTACAGAAAATTTATTTCTAATTAAGGATACTTATTCAGCTATGAGGGATGCCTGAAAAGGTACAAACATTTACTAATTGAACATGTTTATTACTATACAAATAAAACAGTGTGTGTATATTACTAACACTACAGCACTACTTTTTCATATAGTCATCAACAAGATTTATTCTAATTTCCCATGAAATTTCAGATGTGAATTTTCATAAGAATATTTCATGCAATACTTTCTTTTCATAGTAAAGTAAAATTCAATAAACACTTGAATTAACGTCTGAATAAATTTAAATTTTGGTACCAGGTAATCAATCCTCAAAATCTCTTTAAACTTTTTTTTTGAAAATAAAAACATTCTGAACAATAATGATCTGCCTATATATATACATTTGCGTTTGAAAAATAAAAATGATAAATACCAATTTATAGACCGGTTAAGTTATCTCAACAATAAAATGCCTGAATTAATCTAGAATCGAATAAAATTGTTCATCGAACAGACTAACTTTGTTAATATTTAATTTAGCTAATTCAAAAAACAAATCTTGTAACACTTACAAGATGATCCATGTATACATTTGATGGTTTCTGTATTTGAAAAACATCGGATGATCGAGGATTGACTCCGATAATCTGTTCGATGATTGACACATTTTTATCTTTGCTTTTGCAGACCTTTAGGAGGAATTGACTTTGTTGACCTCATTGTTTGAATAGCGCTCTTAACACTCCGGATATTGCACAACTCGACCACATAAGGCAACAAAAAAAACTAATTTTAAAAATCAAATCTTGTGTTTATTTTAGTATATTTTATCTTATTCTGGGCATCCTGTTGTTAGAACATTCCTATTCTGATCATGAGACCCGGGTTGGAATCTTTATATGGTCAGATTTGTCAGGAATCTGCGTACCATGTGCATTTGGAAAATGCTTGAAAAAAAAAACCATACCATAGTTTGGCCCAAGCCTACATATCTTCAAAACTGGGTAGACGGAGCCATCGGTGGTTGTGCTAGCATGAAAACAGAAAGGTAACTATGGCTTGAGTGATTAGATGGAAAGGGTACATGGCAGAGTAAAAAAAGAACATTCCCTTTCTGACCATGAGACCTGGGTTTTGAATCTCTGCATGTCGATTTCTCAGGAAGGCGTTGTCATGGTCTGGGAGGAGGCGATCCCCAGCGTACGTAGACAAGTGCCTGAAAATAATACCATGGGTTGACCCAGGCCTTGTGAGTGGAAATGGGTAGAAGGAACTCGAGTGTGTTAAAGAAATCAGAAGTCATCGTATGAGGCACTAGCGTGCTGGCATTGTTTAGAAATTTTCCAAAGAATAACGCGATCTCTGAAGATCATGTAAGTAAAATGCTCAGCATCAGTTTCAGTTTAATCCACAGGTGGGATTTTTGGGTGTTAAACAAATGTGCCTGAGCAGATTTCTGCAACAGGGACTAACTGAACATTTGCTCGGATATTAGTGAAGACTTGTTTTATTATAATCCTTCTTGTATTTAGGTACTTTTTGAATGGCGCGATGGTTAAATTGTCGTCCAAATTACGCTAAAATGAATGTAAAACTGACATCTCATGATAACAGATATATTTACCAAAATTACATAAAAAATCTTGAAAATAAATTAAAAGTAAATTTATTCAATAAAATCGCCATCAGTAAAAATCACGGCCTCCCAACAACTTAGAATCTCCTGCATCTCTTCTGGACGGTCTCCCTGAAATGTTTTTCTTTGGTGAACTGCTGTCAGTTTAATCCTTGTTTTGCAGTATTTTAATGCATTGTTTGTTTATCTAGTATGAAACCCCCCTCTCTCTCTTTTTTTTTTTTGTCTCTCTCTCTGTATTCAATACATCCATTTTATGGAATTAGATTGCAGTCTGGGATAATGGGGAGTACACCCAGATGTCAAAGAATTATGTGGACGCAGAAATTGCCTGATAGCCATCTCAACACTATTCTGGTTGCTGAGAAGAAGTGTCATTAGCAGCCACCCTCTTGACCAAGGGCAGCACTATCTCTTCAAGACACATAATTTGACCCTGTGGAAAGATGAAATGCATAACATCGCCATCATAATGATCACCCAAACTCCTTCGTAATCACCATTAAACTCATCCAACTCTTTCTAATCCTATGTATGTATTCAGATTGAAACCCAAACACTCTCAAATGTTCGTATTGGAGCGTTAATGCGAATGTTTACAGCATGCTGTTTCAAATTTCTGGTGGATTGCGTCGTGGTGCTCTTTTTTCAGAATCCCACGATACTGTGCAATCGACAAAATCAAAAACAAACGATGCGCATGCGTGAAATTAAAAATATAAAATGGTGACGATTTACCCATCGCATCCTAAAATTATTATAAAATAAATAATTATTTCTTTATTTGCTTTGAGTTCGTAAATTAATATATTTTTTCTGACCTTTTTTTAGAAGTTTATTTTTTCTTTTTAATATTTTAATTTTCCGATTTTGAATAAAACGAAATAAATATTAATATTAAATTATATTTTTCTTTTCTGTTTTATTTTGCTAGGAAATTTGTCCCGGCTTTCTGTGCATCAAAGGGTTGAAGTATTTAAAAAATTTGTGAAAAAACGCAAGTAAAAACATCAAGATTAGAGCAGACAAACTCTCTCTTTTAAAAAAGTAAAACTAAGTCGAAAACTCCTGCTCGGTGAGTAACAACAAAAAGAAGACATGTTTAATGACAAACATATTAAAAAAAAAAGATAAAGGTGTTGAAAAATTTTAAAAAAAAAACATATCTTTTTAAATTTGAGATAAAATAAAAACATACTCAAGAGCAGAGCCGGAAATGAATTTTTTTTTAAAATCCCGGTCATAAAATGAAAAAGATCGTCGTTTACGCATATTCCCGACGCACGAGTTCCATAGGAAAATAAAATAATATTTTAAAGTGTTTCTATTTATCGACCAATAAAATGCTTCCCAACATTTTATACAGCGTCATTTTACGAACTTGTCAAGCCATAAAAAAAACGCCATAAAGGGTTCACACGGAAGTACAACGGCAATCAACAGGAGAAAAAAATTTAAAAGCGACTTTTCAGTTGAACTCTCTTCCACGGACAGGAGGAACCCGAAGGAGGCTACGCCAAAGGGTGGAGCCTAAAAAAAAAAAAAAAGCCCTGAACCCGTTTAAGGGTTCAATAATATTTTTGGCTTTTCGGAATGCCCACGTTAAAAGGCCTTGTGCTAATAGTTTTACCCCTATGGGGGAATTGAGTGAAACTGAATATCGTCAACAGGAGGCCAAAGAGACCTGTAACCTCAGGATAAGCGATCAGCAGCAGCCAGCAGCAGTAGCGCCACGCCAACCAACGAGAACTACATCAGAGATCCCCAGATCTTCAGCCGGCCTATGAACTATACCAAAGGTAACTGTCCGAAAACCACACGTTCCTATTGAAAAAATCTTAAATCTATTTCTACTGTTGTCGTATTTCCAGATTGCAACCATACGCATTTTTGTTTATAACAAAGGGATATTTTTAAAAGGACGATTAGTAGAGAAAGAAAGGAAAAGAGAAAATGTTCTTAAATTTAAAAAGGCTTGCTCAAAAATATTTAAATTTTGAGCGCCCTAAAGAGTTCTTTAAGCGATTAGATGTTATTGTTAAGGTTCAGATAGATACACTCGCAGTTCTTAAAGAGTTGGAAATTTGTTCGCAGATGAAGGAATCCCTGCATTTGAGTGAGTTTTTGGTTGACGACAGAAGTCCAGTGGGCTCGTCAGAAGGAGTGGTGAAGGGACTATTTTTTGGATTGGTCTTGAATAGAGGACCAACGTTCGTTTTTGACTGCCCTTTTAGTAGTTCTTCTTTTTGAAAGAGGTGCTGGAGCTTCCTAATGTCGACCTCACAGACGGTTTAGGAATCTCACTGTCGAAATAGGCAAGATTTCCAAATTTATAGAGTTTTGGTAGGCTCCGATGGATTTTGGACTTTTCCCTCCAAAATCGTTGTACAAATTTCCTGGCCCCTCTATTGGTCAGAAAACACATTCTTATCTCTGATAAGAATCAAGGCCCTGGGAGACCGGTTTCAAGGTACTGAAAACAGGTTGAAATGAAGAACTTTATGGCACCATGGAGAAGAATAATGGTTGGAATGATTTTTATTTTCCAGCTCTTTCCTTAGTCAGAAAATATATTCTTATCTCTGATAAGAATCAAGGCCTTTGGGAGCCGGTTTTGAAATTAAAATGAGGTTGGAGTGAGGATAGAAAAATAAGGAGAATGAACTTGTGAAATTGTTGTTCTGAAATTAAATTCCAACATTTTATCTTCCTGGTAATATCTGATGATTTTTCTTTGATAACAGAAGTCAAATGGCGATCTCAATTTTTTTCATGTTGTAGCTAAAATAACTTTTATGTTTTTCCACGCCCCCATTTTATTTGTCTGCAATTGATTTAATAAATCAATACTGCCTTTCTATAGGACAATTTAGCCATCGCAGTCGTTGCTTTGAATTTTTCAAATTTTGAACTTGCTTACTTGTTTCGTTAGTACAAATTTAGCGATTGGTCAATTTTAACCAATCACATATTTTAGTACAAAATCATTTTTTCCTGAAGTTTCGCTGGGATCTGATGTAGCCTTTTAAAAAGGAGACTTTTCAACAAGCTGCCAGTTCAGAGTCCAGCAAATTTCGCCTGTCAACACAAACCTATGACTTTACTCACAAATATTTCAAACGCACTTAAAGACACAGAATTTTTAATATATATATATATATATCTCTGTGACTCAGCCAAGTTCAATCAACCAGGACTCTGTTGATTTCTCTAACACAACACACTTTCTGATCAATTGTATTCTTGTGTTATCTATTCTAGCAGCAAACTTGTTCTAACATTGATTCCTGAACATTTCTCTCTCAAGAGAACTTTCTTTGAACAATCAAACACAAATAAAAATACAATAAAAGGGAAGCAAATTCTTTTCCTTAATCTATACATTGAATACAAATTATTATGGTATATTTTGTTCTTGTAT
>CAHIKZ030000001.1:62500-145000 GCA_903632075.3 Acanthosepion pharaonis
GTTATATATATATATATATATATATATATACACACACATATATATATATATATACACACACATACACAAAGCATATTCTTTATCTCTTTATCTATATTTATGCCTCATATATGAGATAGAATTCTGGACACTGAATTATAAGAATGTTAATTTTGTGTTCAGATTCATGTAGGTGAGAAAGAAAACACTTGAAAATCAAATAAAAGAAAAAACTGTTTTTTGTACCACTCACTTCTTTTAGCTTGAGTTCATACTGACCAATATTGAGTAAAAGTTGAAACAGAGCCAAAGGTGAATACTGACTGTCTGCAAGAACTTGTTCACGCACTTGGCGGTATTTCTTAGCATTCTCTTGGGCTGAAACAGAAATTTGTTACCGATTATATGAATCTTATGAAAATAAACATTTTAGAATCTCAACTAATCTGAAAAACTAGAAAGAAATTCTGCTTACTTGTGGCTAGTGCTGCAGTATGTAGCATTAACCAACGTAATGTAACATTTCCTTCTCGCATTACATTCATCAATCTCTGGATATTGTCCAACACAAAGTCTTCTCGGAGCACACCTTCTTGCAAATATTTCTCTAGAGCAATGTTTAACTTTTTCATTTTATTGTTGTACTTCACAGCCTGGAGATGATAATAAAAAATTATTGTTGGCAGTTGGAGTAAAAGGAAACTTGTTCTAGAAAATGAGCTGTCAAAGCTTTTAAAATTAAGAATGAATGTTTTGCTTTTTTAATACTTTTTCCATATATTGTAAAAAACTGAAATATTATGAAAAGTAAATTAACATTTAAGCTGGTTCAACTGTCATTATTAAAAACAACAAAAAATAATATTAGTTTTATCTTGTTTCATTTCTTATTCTGTTTGAAAACATTAACAACAATAGGAATGTATAAACAGTTTTATTAAGAGACAAAACAGTGTTAAATGTGATTAAAAAAATTAATATTTATGAAATTTTCCTGTAATAAAATATATATATATATATATATATATATATATATATATATATATATATATATATATATTTTTATTTTATTAGATGCACACAGTATTATTAAATGCAATTTGTAGCTTAAAACTGAGATCCAATGTCATTTGTTAAATCATTATTAATAGTAAGAAAAATTATTAAATATAGTAACTATGAAATATGGATTTGTAAAAACCAAACAATATGACAACAGCAAAAAAAAAAATGGATAAAATTCATGTTTGGGGAAATGTTAAGTAATATATTGATGAAAACAAAGCAAAACTTCAAGAAAAATAGGAAGAGCAGTTTTAAAAGTTTTACTAATAAATCTAATTAAAGAAAAGATTTTTTGTTGTATGAATGATCAAAAAAAAAAAAAAATCTCTGTATATAACAAAATCTAATGTCAAACACTCTCTCAGATTAAAAAAAATTAAAATGTTTGTCTTGGCTTTCCCATTTGCTTAGCTTTATATAAAGATTTGTTTTGTAACACTAAACATTTACAACACATTCATTTTATCATATCAATGAAATAAGAGATAAAAAAATACTTACGTAGAACCTACATTCATGTTTACTTAACATACATATGTGCAAAGATTAAAATATATAATGATTTGAGGAGATTACAGTATCTATAATTTAGAAAATAAATTTCACATTTAAGTAAATAAAACAAAACCTGGAGTTCATTTTATTATAATTATTAAATTTATCTATTTACGTGTTATAAAGACTTATTCAAGGTGTGAGAGGGAAAAAGCCATCATTCAATGAGAAGCTTCTAAACTTACCTGTTCTTTGATATTGGATGGCTCTAATGTATTATTAAGAGCAGTCATAGCTGCTTTGTAAGGTGACCACATATCAATAAGGTTCACAGTTATTCCCATATAGACACTGATAACCTGTAAAGAATAGAACAATTAAGACATTATTCAGCTAAGAAGAAAAAAATAATTATGGACTAAGATTTTTTTCCATAGAAAACAAATTTTACTGATTTTAAAAAATACACAAATTTAATTAAACTTTAGCATTTCTAAAAGAGAGAAAAAGACAAAACTGTTACAGGCTACATTAATTATATGCAAAATTATTAGAAAAATATTTTACATATCAATATGGATCTTGTGCATCAAATAAATGGTTGAAACTAATATTCAAATCAGCTGATTAGATAAGGAAAAAGTATTTTTGGGACAACAGCAATGTATTTACATTATTCGAACACCATTTGTTGCAAATGTTGAATACGGATTGATTTTATGCAATTGGCAATTCAACTTTGAACATCTGAGTAGCATAATGGTTATTAGCATGGAATGTGAAATTGGAGAGCTGAGTTCAAATTCCAGCCAAGTTTCTGGCATATTACATTTTGTACTAATGATGGAAAATATAGACAGATCTTCTTCAACTATTTTTTTGTTTTACTTTAATGCAAAGGAGAAACTGGGCTCTAGTTCAATTTCTTTTGTAAAACCTTGCATAACTTTTTCATAGAAAACATGTCTTTAATGTTTAAATGGTTTTTTTTTTACAAACATCTAGGCATACAATACTAGTAAATATTCTGTAATAAAACAAAAATGCCTAAATGTGATGTGAATGAAAAGTATGTTTTTATTTTTAAAACTGTGAAAATGGGTCTAATTTTAATACTGGTGTGTCCTCGTAGACTTTACATTTAACTATGAATTCATTCCGTGAATCAAACAATAATTTTGAAAAATTTGAAGCCTTATCAAATATTTATTAATGTCTGACTGTTAATTTATTTTTCCTAGGCCTGCTAAACAGACCCTCATAACTGAAGATAGTTACTGAGCCTACAGATACGAAGGAATGCAAGGATGAGTAATAATCAGTTCTTGATCAAAAAAGGGTAACCATATTGTTTATATAAAAAAGAAACTCAAAATTTTTTCTTACATGATTTGAATCAAATGAATATGGAAGTTAATTCCTCTTTATTCCAAAATCCTGTTGTTAGACTGAGAATATGGAGGAACTTCCTCAAGATCAAATATAAAAAATATGGACGTCTTTGTTGCAAGAAATTACCTAATCAGTAAAAAAACTTCCAAAAGAAATTTTTAATAGAGACATTTAGATCAGCATCAACATTGACGACTAGAAATCTCCGAATTAATGGACAATGAATGACCTAAAACTTGAAAACTGATGAACTGGAGAAACTTTTGAATGAAGATGTTTTACACAAACCATGAACTTACAAGGGTTAGAGTAGTTAGTCAATTAGTTTGACTATAAAAGGTAAGAACTTAGTCTGTTGAAGTTAATTTTTGCATGACAATACTGATTGATCAATGAAAAAATGCAGCCAAACAAGTTCACAGAGTCACCATGCAATTTTTTTTTTTATATGGAGCATATTCTAATCATCACTTTCAAACTAAACATTTGTTTGATTCCATGAAATATTACTTATCTGGTCAGTCAGATTCAAGATAGTGAAGAATTTATCAAATTAAAAATGAGATGATTTGTAAAATGAGAAAACATTTAGAAGTCACATTAATCTCATGTTATTTTAAAAACAAATTGTTTTTTCACTCTTATATGATTGACTAAATAGAGCAGAAAAATAAATTCGAAAAAAAATCCAAAGTAAAATTCTGTAGAATAGAAAAGCAATATGACGTTTTTATGATCATTAAAATGTGAACTGATCAAATGGTTTCTTGTTACCACAAAATATTAAACAATGGGGTAAAAAGAAAAAAGAAAACAAAAGGTTTTTGAGCTATTTTATTGATTAAGATTAGTTATTTTATTAAGATTTTAAATGTTAAAAAAATAGGCTGTTATTTTTGGCCTAGGAATATTTTTTAATGCAACCGCAATTTTTTTACAAAAATTATTTTTTATTTTATTTTACAAATATCAGATGGATATAAACTTATACATAGTATGTGAAATAAAATTGAGTTAAAATAAATTTTAAAAATTGTTTCCTGAAAATCTATACATTTATGAGTTCAGCTGAAACAGAATACATTTTTTAGTCTTTAAACAAGTTATTCAAAATATTTGTGTGACAATTTCTTGATATATTGGTTGGTGATTGAAGGATTTCAATAAAGTAGAGCACAACAAAAGCATGCTGGCTTAAGTAAAATAAACCATTTGACTAGATGTTCAGGAAGTGGATACCGTTGTTTTGATTGTAGGGTACATGAAAATGACTTATACCATATTTATATGTCTATTGGCAATTTGGAACACGATGTGAAAATTAAAATAAAATAAATATTTGTAAAAAAGATTTTCCAAAGCAAAAAAAAAAAAATATCCATTCTCTCTTTAGATGTAACCAAAACTTGGAGGAAAAAAAAAAAAAAAAAAAAATTAATCAACAACTTTTAAAAATTTTTTAGCTACTAGAATAATAAAATACAGGTTAAGTGCCCAAATGAAATTGTAAGGTGACTTGAGAAGCAGTGATTACGTTTTCATACAGGCAGATAATCCTACTTCATGCTTAAAAATTATCTGAAAGGAGAATCACATTTTCCATCTATTTTGAGGAAACAAAGGAAAAATACCAGTTTAAAATTAATTTTTGAAAATGGACAAAATAAGAACACTACAACTACCAAATATGATTATGAAATTTTGGTTCCCACCAGTCAAGATGCACATGAAGGCATCAAAACAAAAATGCATCTTTGTAGTAGGTAATTTTTTTTGTCCACATGTAAAAATCTATAATAAATAATTATTGATATATACTCATGGTATTGAGTTTGACTTTTGAATTAATGCTATGAACGTTAGAATTGAACGGTCATTATTTTCGTTCTGGTACATTTGAGATTTATATATATATATATATATATATATATATATGAAATAAATAAATAAATAAATAAATAAAAGGACTTAGTATTTGTCAGTTATTTTTTTTTTTTTTTTCTTTTAAAGGTTAAATTAACAACTTGAAATTTTGGAGAGATAATATTAAATTTTCCTCTCCTCTGCAATTAATATGCAATTTATAATTGTAAAATAATCACTTTTTTAAAATTATTTGGGATTTGTTTACGTTAGACAGCAGAAATATAACATGTTTTAAATTATTTACCAGTCTTAAGGTTAAATATTTTATTTATTCTTTTTGTATATTATGTTTGGTTCTAAATTTTTGTATTTCTTTTTTTTAAAAAGTATAAATTATTTTAATCTTTGGGGTCTATTATACTTGTAGGCATTTAGAGGAATTATATTTCATGTTTGCAGCTAAAATGAGTTTTGATCTTTAGTTTAAGAATTTCTATTGTTATTAAAGATGGTTATTGTTATTTTCTCCTAGGCAATGTTTGTACGTTTTAAAGTGTTGGTGCAGTAGAGGCTATTTTTATTATTCCATGTTATTTTTGTCTTGGTTTGTATTTAGATAATCCATAATACTTAAAGGAGTATTCTAAAAAATATATTAAATGTAATTAAACGATGTTTTTTGTGAATAAGTTGCTTTTATTGAACCACTCTTCGTCAATATATATGTTATAGGTCTTCGTTGGATCTTACAATAGATATATATATATATATGTTAGACTATTTTTTATTATATAACTAGTAGTAGAGTTACTATTTGCCCGGGGATGTAACAGTAAGAGATAGTTCAAGCATCGACCATCATAAAGACTGGAAAAATAAAATTGACAAAGATTATTGTTTAAGGTTGACGGACACGCAGCTGTCTTAATTAGTTTTTTTTTTTTTTTACAATTGGTCGTCAGTCCAAATTCAAACAAAACATTTTTACAATCGTTATGAGTCTAATCGATTGGTGAATAGAATTTTATTATAAAACAATTGTCTTGTAAATGGAATTTTTAAAGCATTCTGAATGTAAAAAAAGAAAAAAAGTGTGTGCAAGACAATAAGAAATACGACTTACAAAAAAAAAAAAGTGGATGTTTGTTTATCTTTTGAAAATGTAAGAAAACTGATCCCATATATAAAGGACACACACACACACATAAACAACCTGGGTTTTTAACCCTAAGTTGCTAACGGGGGATGCAAAAACATAGAGCTTAGTCTGATGAAAAAAGACGCCAAAGTTTATGAAAACAAAATTTTATCATCAAAAATGCTTATGTTTTTGAAGAGGACAGGATAAATTTTTTTAATTATTTTTTTAAAATTTTTCCATCTTTTTAGAATATTCTAAATTTGATTTAAAAAACCTTGTTTCTCTTTGTCGCAACAAGGGGTAGTAAATAACATAGATAATTTTAGCGTTTTTTTTGTATTTACACACATTAATTTGGAAAATCTTGCAAAAATAAAAATAATTGTCAGATGTTAATGAAACTTTCAGAAACTATTCACAGATGATCGAAATTATTATAAATATTTTTTTTTTTATTAAAGTCATGGCAGAAATATTTTTTTTATATTTATTAACACCCCATAACTAATTTTATGAAAAACTCTAGAAATTGGAGACCATCGGTTTTAGTGATTATTTAATAGTTAAAAGCACAAGGCTTTAAAGAATGCAAATCATGTTTTTTTTTTTTTTTTGGCCAACGTACCTGAAAATCAGCTGTGAATTGTAACATATACAAAAACTCAAAAACAAATATATTATTTAGTTTCAAATGCTTTTTATTTGTTTTAATTTGTTTTATGAATATGGACAATATTTTCTGAAAGCAAAAAATTTTTCAATGAAAATTGAATTTTTAATACAATTATTTCTTATTTCTTTAATTTTAAAAAGATTTTAAAAAAAATGTTTAAATTGAATTTCAAAAAATATTTTAACATTACTTAAAAGAAACATCAACCTTTGAAAATGTCCGTGTGAGATTGTCTAGCGCTTTGAAAATTGTATAATTTGGACCAATCAGATTAGCCATGGTAATTAAGAAATGTAATTTTTGTGTTTATAGTCGGACAGTAATTATCAAGCACGGAAGACCAACCAGAATACAATTTAGTTGCATTATTTTGAGTTCAGCATTGTTCTCCGCTGTTAAGCCTTTTTTTTTTTGAGAAACACGTATGGAGAAGTTAATTTGAGTTTTCAATTTCAACTGAGAAGGTACCTACAAGTAACAGTTTTATCTTATGAAATTTAACTACTGCTAAACTTTAATTTATATGATCTTATTTTTTATATTAATCTCAGTTATGACATTTTTCCATAAAATGAAATATCAAAATTAATAATAAAATGAATGGAAATACAAATAACACAGTAAATGTAATAAATGTACATAAAATTATAGTATTTTATGTACACTTCTGATAAAAATTTCATAAGAAAGGTACCTAAATTAATTAGATATATCTTTTCTTATGAAATTTAATCACTATTAGCAGTCTTATTTTTAATTTCTTTATATTTTCCATAAAGCATTGTAAACGTAAAAAATGAAAGCTAAGTACAAAAAAAAATAAAAAAAAAAATAAAAAATTAGAGCTACTTGAAAGTTTTCCTTAAAAGTAACAAGGTAAATAATTTGTTCACTTAAATAATTTCACTTCTTCCATCCTGTAGAAAGAATTCTCCTCCCGTAAGTTATTTAAACATCATGAATGTGCCTTTTGTCAATCGTCAGCGATGCGAAGGTTATGACCTGCTTTATTTTATTTTCAAATTACATTTTTTCAGCTTGGTTAAGAATATTTTAAATAAACAGTATAATTTTCTGTTTTTATTAAAATCAGTTTTGAAAAATGACAAATTGATTTTTATGCAAAAGAATATCAAAGTAAGATTTTAATCTTTTTTTTATCAACTCGAAAAAAATGACTGAAAATGATTGATTATCTGCCCTTTTTTTTACTCAAAAAAAAAATGAAAAAAAAAAAAAAAAAAAAAACAATATTTTTAACGAAAAAATTTCAGACGTGCTAGAAAACGATTAAAAAATGTAAAAAATACCCCAAAATACTTTTGATCTTTCCTCTTTTAATAATAATATGAACATTAGGCGATAAAATTTTGTTTTTCAAGTTCGCTTTCTTTTTTTCATCATGCTATGCTCTTTGTTTACATTTTCGTGGGTGAGTTGTCCCCCTTTCATTCTCACGATGTGTCTTAATTGTGTTTTTCAAATTGATTTAATTAAAAACAACTCAATTTTTTTTCCCATTTTCACCCCGTTAGAACCGCCACAAGGTAATTTTATGTAGTCCTGTGAAAGTTTTGTTGAAATCGCTAAAAAAAATGTAGGAAATTCGATCCAACATATAAACGTTACAGACACACACACACACAATCTGCATTTTATAATAAGTAAGATAAGATTATTTTTCAATTGATTTTATTTAAATTAATCAGCAATTTCTTACTGAAAATTATGATGGTTTTAAACAAAATTTTGTGTCTGCAGGTTCTTAGGAAATAGGCATACTCTTTTTTTTTTTTTTTTTAAAAAACAAAAAACAAAAAAAAAACAAAAAAACAAAACAAAGCTTTGAGGAGATTGTTCAGCATTCACTGCCATACTGGAGGACATATCATGTAACAGTTCAGTACTCATTTCTTTGTTTCTAATGAAATTTTTCTGCCTCTTAATACACTGCTTAGCTTTTGGAATGCATCTTTGGTCATCCTGATATATCTTTAATCTCAGTGTCACACTTTCCATTCACCATTAGAACACATCCCAGATATTTAAATTTCTGTACCTGCTTGATTTTAGTATCCTCGACCTGTGATTTTTCATTTTGGGCTCATCCTTTTGCTGATAATTCTGTCTTCTTGTAGTTTATATTTAGTCCTTTCTTCCCACTTTCCTTCACTACCTTCTACAGGAGATTTTGTAGTTTCCTTTCTGTATATGTTAGCACTGTGTCATCTGTATATCTTATATTGTTAAGATTGTGGCCATCATTAATGAATCCTGGTAGGACTTCTAGTTCTCTCAGAATTGCCTCGCTGTACAAGTTGAATAAATCCAGTGAGAAGACAGAATTGTCTTACACCCCTTTCTATTTTTGCATATCTGCTGAACTCATTTTCCATCCATATGCAGGCGGTTTGCTACTAGTGTAGATTCTTAATTATTCTAATATCTTTCCTGAATATGTCAAGGTTGCTGAGTAGCTTTAACAGATTTTTGTGGTATACTTTTTGAATGCCTTTGCATATAGTCTATAAAACACAGGTACATGTCCTTCTGCATTAGCATGACTAACATTCTGAGCATGAATATTGTGATCATTGTTCTGGTGTCTTTGACAAACCCACACTTTTCTTGTCCTATCTGGCTTGATTCTGCTGCATGCTATATTTGTGAGAATTCAGATGATGAGTTTTGAAAGACCTACCCTACAAGCAGGATCTCAAGCTAATTCCAGTAAATGAATAGAATAGCACCAATAAGATATGGATTTTTAAAAATAAAATCTTACAGTGCAGTTAATTATTTGGAGGAGAGGGGATTTCACAAAATTAGCAAAGTGATCAGAAATATCTCACTTTTTATTGCAACAATAAACATGAAATTATGTGAAGATTTTGATGGTCATCTGGTGGTCATTGTTCAAGCTACAAATGGAAAAATGACAATTTTTCTCAATTCTTATTTATAAAACAATGGAAGATGACTCATAAAATTCTGTTTCTAGCTTAACACAGAATATTTCTTTTAAGACTGACAGAAAATGCAAACAAACTTATATAAATAGTAATTTGAATAGGGCAACTACAGAAATAAAAAAGATTTCTTTTACTCATTTCTAACATTTTCTTCAAGTATGTATAAAATGAAAAGGATAAAATATATATAAAACTGCTTAAGGTAAAGAATCATAAAACTTCAATGTGTATTTAAAATAAAATTTTAAAAAAATGTAACTAGTAAGAAGCAGCTATGTTATTAAAGTACTTTTTATACTACTGTTTTTATCTCCAGTAACATCTTGAAGTAAGTTTTGTTTCTATAATTCCCTTGAATTTCAATAAAAACATAATAGGTTGGAATAATTTTATCTGCAATTACCTTCTAGCTACCTTATTTTTTTGTGATAACTACATCAGTTTTAATCTGTTGTTATTTAATACTTTCCTGCAAATGTTATTCATGGATTTTTATAATAAAAAATACTTTGAAAACAAGTTCAGTTAAAAAAAAAAAAAAAAAAAAAAAAAAGAAAAAGGGTGATTGGTAAGTCTTTCTTCAAAATTCATCCGAATTATTATTTTATCAATAATAATCCTATAAAAAATTGGGTATTTATTTGTAAGTAGACAATAAGATTGGTACTGCTTTCATACTTATTAATAAATCAGAATATAAAAAATTCCAATAGTTGAGATTCCTTTGTATTAAGGATGAGAAAATTAAGTTTAGAATAGGTGCTTATTATTTACCAATAAACAAAAGTATATTCAGTTTATTTTAAACAGGATAAAAACAGAATTTAAGATTAAAATGCTGAAAAAAACAAAAAAAAAAGAAACAGTAACACTAACAATCAATATTCAAAGATTAAATTTACCTTAGCATGAAAATGATTCATTTTTAAGAACAATGAAGGATTCAGTAGCTCACAGCAATACTTATTGTTTTATTAACAAGAACCTTAAAAACTGATCAGTACAAAGAGTTTTAATGATTTAACAATATACTGTCCATAGAAAGTTTGTGAATAACTGCATTAAGAACAGGAAGCAAACACTAAACTGATTTACATAGGAAAAACAAATTTAACATTTATTTAAAACTCTGACACATTTAATAACACACCCTTAAATGGATGTGGTTCAGTTTATAAACATTAATGAACAACATAAAACAACCTTCAGAATATGTTTGGCTATGCTGAGAAGAACAAGATATGTATTAAAAAAAAAAAAAAAAAAAAAAAGTTTTTTTTTTCTTTTTGTTAAAGAATTTCACAGCTCAGCCAAAATCTCTACAGAAAATGCAAATATGTGATAAAAATTGTGTAGTTATAGACTAGCATTATTTTTTAACAGACATTACACAATTATTAAAGTAACAGATTCATCAATTATAAGAAATTATTTACAGCTTAAGTTTTTTTTCTTTGGGAAAAAAATGATCAGCTCAAAAATAAATATATGTACTGATAATTTGTATTTTTTTACATTCCTCCTCTCCAGAATGAACAGTTGTTCTTGGCATATAGACAAAATGGTTATTAATCCTTAATCTCTATTTTGGTTTAGCCAACACAAAGTCAATAATCCTCAACAGAACATAAAAAAGATGTAAAATGATAATCAAGAAAATTTTAATTTAGAAAGTATTTCTATTATTCTTGTAGTAAATGGGTCTGCTTGAAAGCCAAAAGGTAGAAAAATGTCTTTAGTTTTTTTATAGAAGAAAATGGATTGGTAAGAAGAATGTTTCTACAGTTAATGAAGGACTTTCAATTATGTAATCAATATTTCTTACCACATGTGCATACAGTCTGTCTTTTCAGGTCATAGAGATTCACTAATTAGGGTTATTGTTTAGTTTTGTTTTTTTAATGAGTTTGTACTTTTTGTGATGTGAAGATATTACTTTTTAACATTTGCTTCCTTCACTATTCATACATAAAAATGAAGAGTGTTACAATAGTAAGGTGGGAAGAGAGATAATAGGAATCATATACTTAATGAACAGACAAATAAAGGTTGTATTTTTAATGAAAAATGATACAAATTGTAGGGTTAACACACTCTTAAAGAGATTAAAAAAAAAAAACTTATCTGTCTATTGATATTTGGTGATTGGAAAAGAGAGAAGATAGATCATTTTGGAGAAGGAAAAATCATTGAAAGTTGAAACCAACACATTTTTTTACCAAAAATCATTATTTTCTCTTTGTTTTTGCCATTCACTTCAATAATTGGACAGCTTTTCCCATATTTTGTTTACTTTGTTTTCTCTTGTTAAATAAGAAAGAAATTTGCAAGGCACAATGTCAGCATGTAAAAAACAAAAATATGTGCCATTTAAATAGTTCTGCACATCTATCACCAGAGGACTTCATTAATTTGTCACATTGTCAAAATGCGATTTCATCCCATTTCCTCTGCAGCTTTTGCCACAATTCAGCCACAGTCATTAATTTCTTTGTCCTAACATTATTGTTGATGATCTAAAATTTATCACTTGGAATGAGATCTGAACGTTGGGTAGGCCATGTCATAACCTCAATGTTCAAAGAATATTTTTATCATTTTTGCACTATGACAAAGGACATTATTGGATATAAAGATCGTCCCTGGGTCAGTATTAAAGAAACAACATGCTGTTCTATAATATTTTGCAACATTTACTATGCCATATAACTGAATGAGTGAGCCAACATCAATGCCAGAGAACATTCCCTTCACATCAATATGCTACCACCTCTGAATTGATTTTTTTTCATACAAATAGGAAGCAATGTCGCATCTTTAAAGCCAACTGACATAGTACTTGCCTTCAGATCCAATCAAATTAAACTTCTTTTCATTTCTGAAGAAAGCCCAGTTTTTATCAATCTAAACAACTGCCATATTTGCAAAGGTTAGTCTAGCTTTTTGGATTTTTCTTGATGAAGGATTTGATGGCATGGTCCACTATGCAGATTCTGATGGGTCATCATTTTATATAGACACTCTGGTGTTTTAGATGCCTTAAAGAAACCAATATCATCAGAAATATTTAATATTCTAGAAATTAGACTCTTAGATCAATTACTTTTCTTTTTTTTTTTTTTTTTTTACAATAGCAAAAGTTATCATACCTCAAATTTTTTTTTGTTTGTGTGACAAGCCTAAGCGACTGATCAAATTTGCCACTGCCTATCATTGTGATAATTTAGGAAACAATGCTGGAGACAAATAAGGAATAATTGTTTATGCTTCAAAATTACCATATTTTGTTAGGAACTCTAAAGGTTGTAAAAGGTGATCATATAATTCAGTAATATAGATTTCAAAAATTTTGAAACATTTGTAATGAAAAAAATATTAAGCATCCTTATTAACATTTCTGGTCTGGAGAATTTGAATCCTTCAAAAAATTCATTCTAAAGATGAAAGATATTTAGATAAGATGAAGAGATTTTCTTAATCATTAACATAGATCATCAATTATAGCTGACCTTATAGTATAAAGTATTGTAAAAATACAGTGTAGCAATAGTCCAGAATCATTTAAAATGTCATTAAAATAATAATGTAAAAAAGAATAGCAGTGGTAGCAGGTAGTATTGTGGCTGAAAGTCATTTAAACACCAAGGTGTTGTAAATGTAATAATTCATACAATATAGAACATACCTAAAGAATGACTGAGGGTAGTTTGATGGGCGTTTAGCTCCTGGAGCATTAGAATAGCCAGTGCTCCTTAATAATTTACACACTTCATCAATATTGGAATCATCTGCTCCAGTTTTTTGAGCACTAAAAGTAGAAACAAAATGTTTTATGAAATAATTAACATAATTAACAGAAAAGAAATGAAAAACATTTTAAAGGTTTTTGTATTTTTTCAAAGTTAAAAAGAAAAGTAAAAATAAGAAATTTAGAAAGTTAATGAATTATTGAAAAATATTACACAAATTAAAATATGTATCTCATTGTATAGATTATTTTAGATGAAAGCCAGGATATACTCATTACCTTTTAAAAGTAAAGGAAATAAAAGCAATATCTGAACAAAGAAAGTTAAAATAAAACAAAAACTTGACAGCATAATAGTGAAACTTATTGATAAATTGTTATTATTGCCACTTTTGTGCATTTTATCTTAAAAGTAATCTTCTTTTTAAAGACAGACAATACATCACATTTATACAGTAAAAAAGATATAAAACAAAACTGAAATTTAAAATCTCAGACAATATCAATATACAAATAGTAGAAAACGTTTTCTATCCATTTATGTAGGACTTAATAAAAATGCAACATTTCATGTTAATAAGGAATTGAAAATAAAGCTAAATTTTCACAATTATTTCATAGTCACCATTTATATTAATACTGGTGCAAAAATTAATTATAATCAGCACTTCATGACATTTCAAGTGATACAAAATTTTATTAATATTCTGGTTAAACTCTGCAAAAAATATATAAAACAAACAAAAGAGAATGTTTGCATTTTTATATTGTAATTGCATTCTTTTTTCTATTTAGTAAACTCAAAGCAAATGGCTTATTATAATTAATGAGTTACTAGTAAACAATAACTAAAACTCTCAAAGTATTGAACTGGAGCTAAAAATATTGTGATAGGAAATTGCAAATTAATCTACAATTAAGGACTTAACCTTAGGTGAGTAGTAATCTACAAAAATGGTTACAGAAGAGAAAATATTTAAGGTGTACAAATTAGATTTTTTATGATCACAACTCCTAACCCAAATAAATATAAATATTAAGAGTAATTACCTATAATTAATGTTCACAGCTGAAATTCTTACTTTTTTTTACAGATTCTGAATCAAATTGTGTTTAATTCATTTCAAATCAGTTTCTCTCTGATGAATATTAGCAAAGATAAATTTTATATTCTTCAGCACATTGACTGAATAAAAAATAACAAAACATAACAATGCACTTTAAATTCCCTCTAGAGATCGGTACAAGTACATATTCATTAAAAATATCTATACTTCTTACCTTAATGCATGCTACTTATTTGTAGAGAAAACTGACCTGTATCGGAAATAGCAAACTAAAATCCTTTCTCTAATGATTCCTTCAATCTTCATATCAATTGTCAGCAGCATAACACCATAAAGAAACAATGCTTCACACTGTAAAAGAAAATATTTACAATTAACAAATTATATCCATATAGTTTACATAGTTAACTAAAATCTTAGATCTGTAAGGGTTAATGTGAGGAAAGAAAACAATAAAAGTGAGAAATCTTTACACAAAGATGAAGTGAGATTATCTGGAGTATAATTAAAATCTTTATAAATAAAATACACAGACTGATTGTCATAGTCAAACAGTAAAAGCATGTTAGAAATGCAACATTTTAGATTATTGGATCCTGAAAGCATTTTTTTTTTTAAATTAGGAGAATGTCTTCAAAGCTGCATTTTTGCTATAATGATATTTGATTCAACAGTAGTTACATGTCAGGTTTACACTTGTGTGAGCAAATGTATAAGACAACTCTGCTGTCAAGTCATTCAATTGGAATTTTATATCTTTATTTTACTGAAAAACATCAGGCATTATTTTAACCACTTACTATTTTTGAATTAAGTAATTTTAAAAACTAAACATTTATTTTACTTTGTTATCTTTTTATCAGCAGGGACAGAAGAGAAAGTACAAGTGTTAAACAATTCTGTGATAGTAACACTTATTTGATCAGATGCATGTAAAATATTAAAGTATGTACCTCCATGAGATCGCTAAAAAAGAGCATACCATGATGAAAAAGATGCCAAACTTGACGAAAACAAAGTTTTACTGTCTAAATGTTTGTTATTACAAGGAAAGTCATTTTGATGAAAAATATTTCACTAATTTTGAAAATTACTTTTGAATTAGATGAAAAGGTGAAAAAGGGGAAAAGGAAGATATGTTCCTATTTTCACCTTCTTTGACTTTAATATGCACAACAAAAACAATGATGACAGGATTGAACAGACTGTCATTTTGTCATTAAAATGAAGAAATAATTTTGATAAATTAAAAAATTAGTGAAAATCTATAGTGGAAAATATTTTCTTCAGCTTATAAAAGGATATAAAAGCTTAAAAAGTGAAAATATCACAAACTATAATGCAATCTAACTTTTGCAAAAGAAAAAAAATATTAAACCCCATAACTATATAATACATGAGGATAGTAATTTTTCTAAAATATGCAATAATCTGTACTGTTTAAGATACTGTGACTTTTAATCTCTAGTCAAGCTTATAATACAGTGTGAACTGCTTTTATAAAGACACTATCATGTTTCTGGTCAATATTTATATCTATACTTATATAACTAGCTGCACAAAATAAATATATAAAATTATAAAAACTATAAAATTATAAACCAATTCGCAGTGTAGAAAGAAACATCAAATATTAGATAACAGATCAACACACAGGTTACACAAAATGTGCACTTAAATGTAAAGAATGTCTACAATCATTAGTTACAGTGATTTCTTTACTTTGTTAATGTCATCAGTTGTTTATAAGAAATAATTCATTATTAACAGTAACACTTTGAAAATTCTATTCATACACCTACACTTTGACTTTAAGTCAGTAATATTGTTAATGATAACAATCAAACTCATGCTCATTATTTTTCTGAGTAAATGGGAAAACTCATCCTATAACTATTGTAGAGACACAGAAGGCATTTATTTCCCTTTGGTTGAGATAAGTCACATGGTCATATGGCAGCTGCTTTGTGATGTTACTCCATATAGTGAACCAAAGCAGCAGTTGTTTTTCAGTTCATGAACAGCAACCAAACAAGAAGGTTGCTTTCTTTTATCATGGGCCCTTTGGCCTAGGCTAAATCTGCCTCCCCATAGATGAATCCAGTCCATTTAAATCTGGAGTCCTAAAAATGGCTTCTCCAGGTCAGGAAAATTTTCAAATTATAAGATGTTTCCTTTTTGTTCCTCCTTATTCTTTGCTTTGCTATGTAGATATATGTGATCTATAGTTTTCCACGTGGGACATTTGTGTGTGTGTATATATATATATATATATATATGTTCTGGTTTGTTTTACGGCATATCAATCTCAATGGGTTATTTAATGTTGACATGATTTTTATTGCTGGTGATATTTTTTTTCAAAAAACGTATTGTTGGTAATATTTTTTTTTTTGAAAAATGTATTCCTGGTATTAAAACCTATTTTTATATTTTCATAGCGTTTTGAACCCCCTTTGGAAGGGGAGGGTAACTATTTTCCCATAGCTGACAGGTGCTGTCACCCCAGGTCAGGGTAGACCTGGAAACACCAGCAATTAAAGGTGGTTCTATGCTCCTCAAAACCTCCTAATCAAAGGCCTTTTTGTTGGATGTAGTTTATTGTCATACCCAGAACAGGTATATATATGGTTTTGTGTATGCCTTAATAATATAAAAGTACCTCTAAAAACAAAACATGTTTGCCATTCTTTTTTCCATCAGTCATTCCACTCTGTCCATTAGGTACAGTATTGTTATATCACTGATATAACAGGGCCCATAACGAGAGAAACGTAATAGGGAGAATAAATAATTCTTCCAAGCCCTCACGTTACACTATCAGAAATTGAAACAATTGACAATTAAGTTGAAATATCTAGAAAAAGAAATCTTACCAGTAATTGTTTTCCATCTGCATTCATTAAGACACTTTCTAAAGTTTGCTGTGTGTAAATACCTTCCTCCAGGTCTTCAAGAAATCTGAGAGAAAATTTGAAATTGCATGAGAAAACAAAGAAAAAATTAATTAGAAGATTTATTCAGAGTTCTACATCAGTCACATAGGAAGCAAAAATGACTGTATATTACAATATTGATTTGCAAGTGATGCAGACTTCTACATAGCTTGCAAAAATGTACCATCACAATTTCAATATAGTAAACAGGTAGAGACATATGAGTGAAGACAATTATTTTCAAACAATTTAAACAAATTTTAACTCTTTCAGGAATCAAATTTATCATATTTACTTTTAAAGAACAAAGAAAATTAAAATTTTTGTTTAATATTAAATTTTCTGAATATTCTCTTTATTTCATGATCCAAAATGACATTTTCAGTAGTATTCATTTTAGGACACTGACTTGGCTTTGAAAGTTTTTTTAAATAAATTTTGGGGGATTGCAATATGGCAAGGAGTTCAAATCTTTATACAAAGAACATTGTTTTTTGTTTAAATAATCCTCACAATAGGTATGTATGTTTTTCGACTGATGTTCTCTACACTCCAAATTGAAAATTCAGCATCTGAAAATCACCAATTAAGCAAATGAAGACAGTTCTGAAAAGGTTCACATTTATCATAAGATATTAATTTTAAGTAACTTTCATTTGTTTGCTCTGCCATAGTAAACCATGATAGTTATTTCTTTTATTGTAAATGAAGTCAATGAGTATATTATTAAATAAAAATATCTGATAATAAAATATATATTTATATCTGATAATAAAATAATATATATTTATTATCCGAGTAAAATAATTGTATCTAATGTGTTTGTATACTGAAAAACTTAATGTTAACATTCATATATTATTTATATGGTAGCCAGTTGTTTTTTAAATACAAATAAAGAAATCTTTAAAGAGAAAATGTTTGCTTTTGAAAAGTGAAAAATTCAAATAAATATTTAAAAGAGCTTAACTCATTATTTTCTGATATGAGTTTGATAAAAAAGATAATGAACCTCCAAAATGTTTGGAGCATAACCCCACCCTCCCCAACATGATTTTTTAAAACAAATTTCTAATGTGCAGTGAAGAATTAAACACATTATATAAGTTGTAAATATTTTAATGTCTAGACTGGATTTGGTACAAACAAACCAAAATACTTTCTGAGGTAATTTTGTTACAGAATATCTTCTTTTTAAGTGTATGGTAGGTTATAAAGGACAAAATTACAATGCTAACTGATGTTTATTACGATCATTGGATCAACAACTAGACTTGCAAAAAATATTCCTTGTCTCCATTAATTGTATAATTGCTGGAAGTATTTTGACTCCAGAAACTAGGCAGCTGTTAATAAAATAGATAGTAAAATCAGTCTTTTACTTCAGATCTCACCATTCAATCTAATTTGTCATGAGCATTTCAGATCTTACGTAAAAAAAGAATCTCTTGAAAGTTTTATTTGGGGAAAAAAATTATCAAAATAACTGTATACAAGAAATTACAAAACATTTAAAATAATTAAAATCCCTAGGGAAAAAATTCAAATTAGATTTATTTCATTACACTGAATAGTTAAGTTTTAGTGAACAAATTACATATGAAATATTTAAAAAAAAATAAAAACCTATTATTATGGTCATAACAGAGCTACATAGAATGAAATAAGTCTCACTGTAGATATATGCATCAGTATATAACTAGAGACATTTGAGTGTAGTTGAGTTAATGAGTGGGAAAGGACAGATCAATAATGAGGCACTGGGCAACCTTGTAAGATTAGAGATGGCAATAAGGGCTACTTTTGAATAACTGCCAGTCAAAGTCAAAATTATTTACTTTGGAGAAAAGGCTTTACAGCAAAAACATAAAAGAGTGCTGAAAAATTCTCAGCCTGACCAAGAAATCTCAAAAGTTCTTATGTTTGGTGATTTGGGAAGTGAGTTGGCTTGAGAAGTATTCAGTCCCAAACTTATACATGAACTTCTAACTAATGTTGAATTATTTGAAATGACAGTGAGTGGTCAGCACACTATCATAGATGATTATATAAAATTTAAATTCAGACATTGAGCCAAATTCATAAACATTTTCACCTGACAAACATTTCAGAGAAATGACCAATTACATCAATGTAGATCAGAAAAAGTGTGAGTGACAAATAAAAATTTTACTGAAGGAATCAAGCTTCTTAGAACATATAAATTTATAAATAATAAAAAAACCCAAAGGGAAAACAAGAAATTTTAAAAAAATTATATAGATAAATAAACAATAATACAGTGTGTACATAGTAAATTTAATCAATGAGATGGTAAGTTGAAGATAGAATGATGCCAAACTTAAAAGTAACATTTCAAAACATTCAATACTAAACTAATATTTTCAAACCTTTCATCATGAAATTGTCAGTTTTAGAAAATAGAGATCTGTATAATGAAGAAGCTTGATAATGTTGCCTAATTGTTATTTTCTGTTTGTCAAAACTGTTCAGCTTTTTTTGCCATATAGAAAGGCAGACATTAAATAACAATCCAACACTTAATTTCTAAACTGTAACTTATGGCATATGAGATCCTTTATATCTTGCTATTTAAGCAGGGAATATTAAAAAAAAATTTGTTTTCAGTTTTTTGTTTTTTTTTAATAAAGAAAAAGAAAAGTTCTTAAATGCCATCAAACACAGTAATACTTATATGATTAAAATATAAAATACCGAAACACAATGATAATTCCATTGTGCTTAAAAGAAAAAAAAAAAAAATTTACAGTTTATTTATGAAAAAAGAAAATTCTTACCTATTCATATCAGTTACATATTTGTGAATGCTGGCAAATGCTTGATAAAAGCGGGTTAAAATCTCAATATGATTTTCTTTGAATTCTTCATCCAAGTCTTGTAAGTCCTGGATACAGGTAATCAATAAAAATCTGTTAAATAACTGTCAAAACTACAACAAATTAATCAGATAAATTTTTAAAACTTTTAAGAGAAAAACAAATGTTTTTTTAAATCATCTGAAATTGAAATTTTAGTCTGTTGGTACTTCTATATTCAGTTCTTATCAATATACTAGAATAAAATAAATTCTAGTTCCAAAATGCAAAACCAAAAAAAAAATAAAATGGATATTTTATTAATATAGTAACTCATTTATATAAGAATCTAAAAGAAATTTCCATCTGATGTATAGAAAATTAATTATTATGACTGATTTCTCAAAATAAGTAACCAATATTATATATATATATATATATATGAATACAGGGTTGGTATAGATGGAATAAAATTCTGATAACCAAAACCATTATTTTTAAAAAAGTGCTCAATACAAAGTAGAGCAAATAATATTTATTCAAAAATTATGACATAAGCATGTTATAACATCACTACAAAAATAGTCACTTTGTTTCAGCACTTCTGGTATCTTATTAAGTGACAGTGTTGATTGTGAAATAAAAATTTTTTTTTTTAAATTAAAACCAAATCACACCCACTCAATTTGGGAAACCTTGTTACATAACTTATGATGACCAACCAGAATACAAGTATATGAAAATTCAAAAAATGTGATGGTGTATTCTAAATATAAACCATTAGTTGATCAAATTTGATATTATACAAAACTAGAAATCAATATGAAATAATTAAGTTTTAATTTCATAGTAAAATTAAAAATTTCAACTTCTAAATTAAACCAAGCATTCAAAAATGGAACAGAGGAAAAGAAAAATAATATATATATATATATATATATATATATATATATATATATATATATATATATATGTGTGTGTGTGTGTGTGTGTGTGTGTGTGTGTGTGTGTGCACGCATTACAATTAATGAGATCCAAATGATTTACCTCATACGGATGATCATTTTGTCCATGGGGAGTGTAGTTTTCCTTGAACTTATCAATGCAAATACATTTACTAAGTAATGATCATCTGTATGAGGTAAATCATTTGGATCTCATTAATTGTAATTCCCTTATATGCTCTATAATAAAAATTATATTGAGCTCTCTTTTATGGATCAGTGTTAATATTTTATATTGTTAGATCTACTTGGATTACTGACCCATGGAATTTTTACATATATATATTATGACTATTCTTAGGTACGTGCTAATCCTGTAAATTCAATGCTGATGTGAAAAGTATCAATAAATGCTACAAGCATTAGGCACAAGTGAAATTATACAGATGACACTACAAACACATTCACATCCTAACACACTGACATAAATATAACTAAACATAAAAGGAAATTGCATCCGAAAAAAGCATATACAAAACCAAATACAAGTAATCAAACACCCGTACACATATACAAATAAACAAACTCACCAAGATTCAAACACAAATACAATAATAAAATGATACAGATTATCCATCAAAATATTACATATATGAACAAACATATAGGTAAAAAAGAGGGGGAGGTGGGTAATCAAATAAAGGTAATAAGGGCCAAAAAAATAGCCATACAATGTACGATGCATAAGTAGTTGAAATACACATATCAACAAACACATATAAACAAAATAAATAAAAGAAAAGATATTTATACATACACATACATATAAACAGCCACACATATTCATATATATATATATATATATATATATAAATGCTTTATGAAGTTGTCAAAAAAATAAATGTTAGCGAATTATGACAGATTTTTTATATACACAAAACCCTTTCAGGAAATAAATAAAAAATAAAATAAAAAAATAAATAAATCTCCATAGACACTTAACCAGACTAGAGGATGTTATCTTCCACTTTGAATTTAGACACCCCAACCTTACCCTGACTTGACCTCTTTGGATGTAACTGAGATATTGATACAAATTATTAACCCTTACGCCCCTTTTCTTTAAACAATTGCTCTAGCCGTTACCATCGTAATTTTAATTTTAATAATGAATATGCTTATAAAATGCGTAAATTTCAGGAATTAGTTATTCCAAAAAAAATTTCACTTGAAGATGGAACAGAGATTGGTATTTTAATTCAATTTAATTCAAATAATTATATTGAAGTTTTCGGCTCTTGTTTTGAAACATAAGAACTCTTATGTAGTGATGGAATCATATTTTTAAATAAATAATTATATTTAGGCTCTACTTTTGTATCGAAAGCACTGTTTTTTTAAAAATAATAACAAAATTACTAAAAGAACTTTGGATTATTTACCTAACGAGTTCTTTCCTATTTTCTATATATTTTATGCACACACACATATATATATATATATATATATATATATATATATATATATATATATATATATATAAAATGGATAACTAAATCTGCAAGTTCAAACATAACATGTACCCATACATGTAAGTGATCTGGGATTGCAAAGGAAATATTTGTCGCAGATTACTTCCACAACGCAGAGAATAAATCACTGTAAGTTCAGACTAGAACATTGGGGGCAGAAAGAAATGCCGAAAACTAGATTCACTGGTACTATCTCACAAATCACAATGCACGTAACCAGTCAGAAAAATAACTCACTCTCTGACCAATGCAGTAGCGAAAATCCCCGAATTTTATTTTCTCTTGCTTTTATCGGCCGAGCATTTTTTTCATTTGTCAACAACTGGAAGAGGACACTCAATTTTTGCATACTTTTATAGTGACTCCTGCGACTGACTTGTTTTTGATTTAAATATTCCGTCTTCAGCATATCATGCGGAATACGTGCTCCTTTTTTTGGTAAGTAATTTTCTTTTTTGCCACATTTTCCATCGTAGGATACACGCGACATGCTGTCATTTGGTTTGATGAGGTAAGTCACCGTTTTCTTTACTATAATACAAAAAATTCTATAAACAAAAATAAAAACACACCCACATATGCACAAATATATGCACACAACCATATAAGAAAATGTATAAATACACAAACAAACACACGCATACATACATACAAACATACATATAGACATGTTTTGTGTATTTATATTTGATTATATATATATATATATCTTGCAATCAACACCATCACTTGATAAGATACCAGAAGTGTTAAAACAAAATGGTTATTTTTGTAGTGATGTTATAACATGCTTATGTTATAATTTTTTAATTATATATGTGTGTGAAGCTTAAATGATATATTTATACTTAAACTATTTGCAGACAAATTTGATTTTAGCTAGCAGTTTTTGTTAATTTCTAATTAAAAGTATTGTTAAAAGAAAGTAAACATGATTTGATGTTAAATGATAATTGTTGGAAATGTCATTAAACACAATGCATTAGATAAAAAGTTAAGATTTGTTTTAATTTTAAAATTATGACAAGTTTCAACTCACATTCTAAAACTCATACTTTTTTCAGGCAAAAACTTAGATTGTACAAATTTTAGTCTACAATATGACATAAATAAAACCTTACTGGAAAGAAAGTCTAAAATTTTTTTTGACTTCAAAAGCAACATACACATTTTAATTTCTTTTAGGGACAACATGATCATAGAATGGCTGTTAAAAAAATAAATTTTTTTAACTTGCTTTAATTTAATATTTAGTGGTGATCATAATTTTAAAACTTGATCTTGACCAACATGCAAAACTTTCTACTTCCATTTGATCAGATTTTATCAGAAAGCTGTACGTCAAAATATCAACAGTTAATTAGTTTTGTTTATCAGTTAAAAATCAAATCATTATTTAGGTGATGAACAAGATTCAAACAGTTCAATAAAACAAAATATTAGAATATTAATTTCTAATCTTAAAAAAATCACCAGCTTTTAACTTTCAAGAATGTGATGGTATAGATTAAGAGCGATAATGAAAAAAAAGTTCATGGTTTAAATAAAGTAAATTCCTTATAAGAATACTTACTGGCTTGGCATCAATACGGCAGTCAAATTGTTCTTGATTCTTGAAATAGCTAAAATCACAAAGAATCTCATTGTACTTCATCTGATCTTGCCTGCTGTCCTGTCGCAAGGCTGGTGGAATGAAATCAGCAAGGCGACGCAGTTCAGCAATAATTGCGTTGCCTCTTGAGGTCAACAGGACAAGATTTTGTCCACACTGGTTGTTCTCAGCTAAAAATTCAGTCATGTCTGCAAACTACCACGTGATGGACAAACTGAAAAAAAAAAAAAAGGAAAAAAATATATTTATACTGATTGATACTTTGGCAGTTCATGTCATGTTTATATATAGAAAATGTTATAATAATTTTTGTTTTAGTCCCATAATTGAAATAAATATTAAAGAAAATCATAGTGGATATCAAGGAGTATCTAGCTGATCATACAGCAACTAAGAAAATGATCAGTTTTTGGTAGAGCTTTTTATGGATTGATATATAATGAAAAGCAAAATTTTTATATGGATTGATATGTGGGGAAAGCAGAATTTAGAAATCAGTTCCATACTTTTGTGTTCAAAAAAGATTATGAATAATTTTCTAGATTTTTTGACTGATGCATAAATATAGGTAAAAAAAAAAAAAAAAAAAAAAAAAATTTGGTATCTATGACTAGTTTTATTTCAAATTTATAACTTAATCTGATCTGAAACCCCCCCCAAAAAAACCAACAAAACTAAAACATAGATAACTTTGTGACTTCTATTTTTTTTTTAATTAAAAATATATGGCAATAACATAAATTTCTTCTATGAAGTTTTAATTTTGGTTTTAATTGCAAGAAAATAGCACAAAGTTAATTGTTAAACAATAATTTTGTCTATTCAAAGCAGGATTTTGGCTGTTTTTGTAATTGTTTTTGGCTTGTTAAACAGAATATGATTGCTAAAATTCTACTTAAATTTATGAAAGTCTCATGGTGACCAAAAATTTAAATAAAAAAAAAAAAAAAACTTTTTTCTTTGTACAAGCTTGTATGCCAAAGAATTGTCAAGGGTGATAGAAATCATTTTATTAATTTTTAATGATCCTTTATACAAGCTATTTATGTAATTTCTTTGCATAATTAAAAAAATGACTTGTTTATTAAAATTCTCTATTCATTTCTTGATTATTAAAACAGTTATTATTTAATACCAACAATTAGAAGTATCCAAGGAGAATAATAAAGAACTAACAATATCCAAAGAAATCCTAAAGTTATTTGGAAAATTTTTTATCACGAGTTTTCATAGAACCATTATAGGTACTATTGTAACACTATTTGGGTTGCTGGTAATAAATAATAAAGACTTGAAATATCAATGAAAATGAGATATTGATGAATAAACTACCATAGGAAGGGTTAAATGAATATCAAGAATGATAGACTGATAACAACTAATTCCCAGAGAATCAAGGTTTATAAAATGAACCAAGTGACCGGCTGAGAGCAATGCTTGGTTTGTAGGATGGATCAAGTGTTGACAGTATTTGACAAACAACACTTGTGAAATCAACAGGAGGGGAATTGGATTAAATGCCAGTTACAAATAAAATCTTTTTGCAGAGATGTCAAGATTGAAAACAATAAGCTGAACACCTGCTGATATGTTGACCTTCGGCAGAATAAATTGTCATCATAATGTGAGTTGCAAAATTTTCCCTGGGAAAGTGTCTTTTGAGTCAAAGGCAAGAAAGCCAACTGTTGTGTCAATTCACTTATGAGGTGATAGCATTTGGAACAATAATTTTTTTTTTTTTTTAATTAGTCTTCAACCAAATGGTGGAGGTGACAGGTGTAGAAGAGTGATCAAGGAAGGAGGAGAGGCTGTTTGCATCCACTGAAAGGAATTTGTTGAATGATGCAATAAATTGAATTGAGTCTTCCAAAAGACAAATGGATCACAAACTCTTTGAAAAAAAGCTTGGAAATTTCAACTCAATTTGAAATTTCATCAGAAACAAAATTATCATCCGATTCCATTTCTTATTTTGTCTTTTGCTCATAAAATTGTGAGTATGTGGGAGTTGGGTCATGCTCATCTTTGAAATTCATTATCAAGAATATAAGTAAGAGATCCTGCCTATAAATGATGCTTTCTGATGTAAACAATTTTTTCAAATGAGCATGAGGAACTTGGGAAAACAGATCATGTTGACTTTCAAATCATTCATTAACACTAAAATTATTTACAATTTCAAGACAATTTGGATTGAAAATATAAGTGAGAAAGAATCAGCTTTCTTTATTTAGAAACACCTGCAATATCATCTTAGTATTAAAAGGAATTACATTTTATATTAGCATAATTTAAAAGGGAAGAATAAGAGGAACACCAGAGTGATCAGAAATATCTCTCTTTTGATTATCATTGTTAGATCTTGCATGAAGCGGAGCTTGATTACTTCAATGAACTGCAACTGGCCATCTACATTTATGTAAGCCTCCACTAAGTATTAATAAAAGACTGTTTCTTTTTATGAATAGGATTGAAATCTGACCATATTACAAACAAAAATCTTGCATTGTGTGATTAATCCTGACATTTTTAAGAACCTGTTTTGGTGGGGGGATCTTGATCTGGTTCACCATGACATAATAGTAATAGTTATTTCATTGGATACAAGTAGCATGAAAGAGAGGATTCTTGTCAGTTCTCCATGAGCAATATCTTACTGAACAAATAACACATGATCATCTCTAGCAAAGATGACTGCAATTTAATGACGAGAAAGTTAGTTAAATCTTCAGATATCACATCCATATTTCTCTCATTCAATGTAATTCTTCCTATTCTATCTTCTATATACATATCTATGTTTGAACACAAAGATAACACTTGTTGAAAACATTACTTGTAGTTTCAACCCCAACATTTATATACAGTTATTGTTTGGTGGTGTTTCCATTCTTATCCTTATAGCTTCTGCTTTGTCAGCAATATATAGTTATCAGTATTGCCAATGTATTGAGAGAAAATAAAAAAATAAAAAATACAAGATACTCATTTAAAAAGCAAATGAATATTCAAATCCTTTCTCTCTTCAACTAAGCAGCAATACAAGATGTATGCATACATACATGAAATTCACTTCCCTTTTTCTAACCCATTCTCAAACTACTAAAACTTTCACTTTGTCTAAGTATTTCACAAAAGCAGCAGAAGAAATAAAAAAATGAAAACAAAAAAAATACATGTTTCAAAATAAATAAACTTTGTTGATTAGAACAAAAATAACATTTTTTAAGTTCTTCCACAGAAGTAGATCTCATATACATATTAAAAAATATTCTCTTTATTTTATTTTTTTATTTAAAATGTTCATATTCAGGGCATATATTTGCTATAAAGTTGAAGTTTCTGATTTAATTTCTCTGGGGACTTAGAGAAATGTAAATATCACTAGTATCCAAAAGATACCAAGATTTCATAAAATTAAATAAAGGGAGTTTGACTTCAAAAATCATTTTCACATAATTTCTTAGAAAATAACTTTTCCTAAATAGATTTATTTATAAGTGAATAAGTGCTAAAAGTGTGGCCCATATTCAACACCTTTCAATCATTTGGTTGATATCAACAATGGCAACAAAAGAGAAACTTGCTTTTAGGCAGACAGACACCCCCCAGGCAGCATTCAAGTTTTTATTAGGACTTGTCTACATAAGTCGACATGGCTGAATAGGTTGGATGAAATTAAATCAAAAAGGCAGCTAGGGCAGTGAAAAGAAATGAAGTTTCTTTTTACTTTTCTCTCACATTTTACCTGCTTTTTAGAATGTTTTGTTTAGCAAAATATTTTGGAGAAATAACATTTTTCGGTTTTTTAAAAGTTTTTACCTCTTCAGAATTGTTTAAAATATGCTATGAAACCTGTAGGTCTCAATGAGGACTATCCTTTTTCAAACCTTGTGGACTGGCACACTATAGAATCACAAAGAACTATACCAAATGACAGAAACCACATCACTTGAGGATTTTCAATAATAGCAAAAACTAAAATGGATATCATAACTTGAAGAAAAAAATAATGACATAATCAAGATGTTGATATTCCAGCCTAATTCAATCAAAATGCTGGGGAGTGAACCTCTATCAAGACTGGAAAGAGTGATAACAGTTACTGAACCTGAGAGACCTATTTTCCTGAAAAATTGTTTTAAGAAAAAGTTCAACCAACAGGCACACTGGCTATATGCTGAATGATTACTTACAAGAAAAGAGAATTTTATCATTACCATTAATTATGAAAGAAGTGTGCTCAATATTAGAGAGAGGGCATTAGTAGACAGACAGTGTAAATATAAATTATATTTTAGAGAGCTTGAAATATGAAACTGACAGTGATCCTGCAATGTTGATTTTTGTGTTCACTCTGTCTTTTCAATCACATACTAGCTGAATTACCCATGCCTTGCTGTGTGTCACACATTTTTCGTAAGAAAATGATTGATTTTAAATCATGGTTATGTGGAGAAAAATGATGCATTTCAATATTACTCAATGATCTTGACAATGTGACCTCCATCTTCTGGCTTTCTCCTATATTTTGTATAGGAGCCATTCCCTTGTTCAAATTTAAATTTAATTTAAATCAAAGGAAAAAAAATTGTGTTTGTATGAGGGAGTGCTGGAAGTTGAACAAGGTTTACTAATTCCATTTACCATGCTGATAACTGCTATGCTTCCTTATTTATTCATATTATACACAAATGATAGATAAAGGTGTAAGCCATCATTTATTAAAGAATTTCTGAATCTTGTATAGATATACAAATGATATTTATCAAAATTGAATAATGTACACAAACATTTTATCATCAAAAGAATATAGCAGTATGAGGGGAAAGTGTTGAAAAGTTCTTACCTTGATCCACTTGAACATAAGGTTATTTTGGAAAGGCTTCTTGTTAGAGCCAAGAACTTTTCAGCACCTCCTTATAGCAATACATTTAGTAAAATATTTAAAAAGAGAAATGATTTGAGTGCTATAAAATATATAACTTGGGAGAATAATATATTAAGAGAAAAATGAATGGTTAATACATAAAAAGAGGTTATGCTGTTTAAATAAGAAATAAATCATGAGACAAAAGGCAAGACTGAAAGTAAGAAGAGGACCAAATTAGGATAAGACACAGAAAGGAACAGTGGTATTCTTATTGATTATTTCTTATAGAAGCTTTATATTTCGCCAAGTATTTTTAAGTTTAGCTATAGGCTAACAATATTTTAAGATGGAGTTAAGTGAACACAGTAACACAAGAGAAAGGCAAAAATATTAATTTATATCAACACATTTGTTATAAGAGTTGCCTATTTATCTTCATAAGAATGAAGCCAGTGACTACTGCTCAATATCAAAAATGAAAGATTAAGATTTCTTATTTTTCATTGGAAAATAACCATTTTTCTTCCTCATCTATCAAATGAAGTCAATTTGAATATATATTGGTCAGTGAAGAAGATAAATTGAAGTATCTACATGCTCACATTTTATGTAGATTTTTTATATACAGAAAATTATGGTTTAATTTCATCATTCAGAATTTGCTTCATTTTTTTTTTATGCTAATGTTTACACAATACAAGGCCCAAGACCCACTCAAAGAAGAGGATTACTGTATGAGTGTAAGAAAAAGTTTGTAGGGTTATGCAAAAAAAACAACGGTTAACACTAGACCAAGTCAAGATTCTAGAGATTGGGGAAAAAAGGGTCAGTTCCGCAAACAGCAGTTCTTGGGAAGAAGTGGAGTGGAAATAATTACTTATTAATGAAATGCAAGGATTTGTGTTTGTGGCATGGAGGGTCTCAGTTCTAAAGGTCAAGGGTGATAAGATTGAGGAATGTAGCTATTCAGAACACATGTCATGGTTCAATAGTGATAGATCAGTGAAGGTCTTGCAATGTTTTATCAGTCGGCAAAGGAGTTGTAGGCTTGAAAATAATTCATCACCCACAAGTCTGCAGAGACATTAGTAGTAATTAATTTTTGGTCTGATCTGGCTTTTCTAAAGAGAGTATAACAGGGAGTATCAGAACAGTATAACAAACCAACCGTTTTTAGCAATAGATCATGCATACAAGTTTCACTTGAGTTCCAATAGATGTTTAAGGTAAGGAGCTGTCTTGAGAGAAGACATCCTTCATAGTGGGTTAAAGTTCAAGGTCTACTTGGTGGTGGTGGAATGCTAATGGTTTAATTTTGGCCATATTGAATTTTACAAGCTGGTCCTTTCTTCCTTGAGTCATCTAGGTTAGGCCAGAGGAGGAATGAGCTGCAGGGTTCTGGTTTTCCAGATTTTGGGAGGTGTTGTATCATCAGCATAGGTACTCACTAACATTGGAGTGTACTTTTAGGCTGATCATTAATATATAGTAGAAAGAGGATAAGACCAAGGAAAGAACCCTGAGGAATGCTGACATGTTATGTGCTTCTGATAACTGGCTATTAACAATGATCTTCAGTTAAGACCTTCCTGTTTGGAAGGACTGAAAGAGCCCTTTCAGAGATTCTATAGTTGGAGTGCAGCTCCAAATGGCACACCTTATTAAATGCCTTTGATATATCCAGGGTAATGGTCCTCATGATGAATTTACTGCTTAGTGCTTCATTGTGAGTAAAGACAGTTAAGACATCAACTGTGAATCTAGTAAGGTTTAATCCATACTGTCTATTGCTAAAGAGGTTGTTCCTCCTGAGGTGTTCAACTTTCTTGTTGATTATAAATTCAAAGAGTTTGATGTCACTAAGGAGGCTAATGGTCAATATTGTGACAGGTATGAGCACTCACCTGCATTCTTAAAAACATGGCACATAGTTGACACCTTTCATAGACTTGGGAAGCATCTCTCCTTCAGACAGAAGTTGAATAGTTTGGCAAGTATTGGTGATAACTCTTAGAGTCAAGGCTTTTGACAAATTTGGAAACTTCTTGCACCATAGATATTATAAAGCTTGTACACTGTAGGGAGGGGGAAGTCAGGTAAAGGCTGGTCCTTATCATCTAAGAGAGAGGCAAAGTTCATTGCAAAGAACCTTTGTCATAAGGATGTAATAACTTCCAGCCCATTTATGATAGCTGGCATAGATGCTTTGCCTCTACTGAAAATTTTATTCAAGATTTTCCAGAACTTACAGGAAATAAACCTTTTGTTTTCAACTTTGGCTTAGACTGACTGTGCATAGATACTATTTGCATTTTTTTTAGAACTCTAGTAGAGGTAGTTTGGAATACCACAAGACTCTCACTATACCGTTCTCTGTGGAGGTAGTAGTAGTTATGGTGGTTAGTAGTTAGTAGCTTATGGCTGCAACACATTCAGGCTGTTTGGTTTTTGTTGGTATTTTTCTTTGGGATAAAATTATCCATGAGGATCCATTCAGAGATGAGGGTGACAGTTCTGGAAGCTCTATTTTTGAAGAAAGCTGTGAAGGGAGCTTCTGCACTGTAGGATCTGAAGCTGTCCAGTCATCTTTGGCGTACTGGAAGATTGTCCTATGAAATGGTAAGTCAAGTTTGGTATCAAATACTGACTATAATGTCAATTTCACCCTTGGAGGTAGATGTGAGTTGTCTGGCATTAGCAATAAATGCCCCTGGAAGGCAGGCTGAACTGGGCATGGTAGACTACATGACTGCCCATCCATCAGCTGTGAAACCAAGGTGCTTCTGTCAACAGCAATGCCTTTGACTAGCAAAGAAACCATCACTGGAAGAGATTAACTCTTGACAAATACAGTATGATAATTTGTAGAATATTTCTCTCACAAATCTATCTCACTCAATTACACATGCATGTTGATTTGTGTTATACCTTGAACAAACTCTCAGTCTCCCACAACTGGTACCCTGGAACAAGTAAATGATTGAACCTTGTAAATCATGAGGAAACAAAAACTCTTACTTATCTCAACCACATCTCCATTTGTTGTTCTTGTTATTTTCACTTTCCTTCTCTTGTTAAACAGTTACAATGACCTTTTTTTTTTCTAATGAATAAATATTCTTTCAAAAATGTAGTAGTGTGCAGATAAATTAACCAAAATTCATGTGTTTTTCAAGCCTTTGAGTCATTATGGGATGAGGATGGATGCAGTAACATGCAGAAGGGTGAAGAGAGGGTGCATTGCATCCATATTGGGAAGGCATCAAATCAGAGTGAAATAAAAATTAAATTTTTAAAATTTAAAGTAAAGTGTTTATTTCATGTTTCATCTGTTTTTACATGATCAAAATATCTTCCTTTTCCACATTTCTCAATTAGGCCCTATAGGCCCATACAATCAAGGAGTTAGCCCTGGGCATCACTAAACCTCTGCATGACACTGGGTAGATGGCACTATTAAAAAAAAAAAAGATATGACAGACTTCTTAAGAAACTTAATTCCTCCACCCTGTGATGATGACACCTCTGAGACAAAAACTTGATATAACACAAATTTTGACCAATTTATCCATACAACAAGCACATTTGTGAAAGTGAAATATAATAGACAAAATATCTATTGTTTCTAAAAATAACCTGCTTAAAAGAACAATCGTTGCTCAAATATACTAAATTTAACAATATACTTATATTATTTTGTAGGTTTGGAATTACGGTTGCTGTCTTACTTTAAAATTGGATCCCTACAATGGGTGTCCTGTTAGGCTGAGCCTTCAACTTAATATCATACTGATATATATTTTCAAATAGAGCTATGAAAAAGTACTAATACTATTCCTTTGATGCTTTCCAGCCAACTTTACAATGTTAATTGTTATCTAGTCTTCCTGATTACTCTTCCATTTTTCTTTCTCCTTAATAATATCTGTTTTTTTTAATTCTTTCACACCCAGTAACCCTTATGCTTTAATGGCTTTACTGCCTTGCATGAGATAAATTTGATTAAAAAAAATTGCAGAAATTGAACAATATTAATAAGTCAAATGAATAACACATAAACAGAACTGTTGTTAATTATATTTAATGACTCAGTATATCATTAACAGGTATTTTCAGGGGCTTATGGTCACATCATGTTGAAATACCAGTTCTTGTATTATTGAAATAAAGTTGAGCCTAATCAGCACTTCAATAGTTGACCACTTAGGAATACCAGGTTCTATAAGTTTGGATGTGCAGGTGGTGTAATGGATAACAGCTAGGAATTGGAAATTGGAGAGCAGGATTCCAATTCCAGTTGGGTTTGTTATATTCACTTATGCACAAATACCCTTGGAAAAGGTATAAAGACACCTCTTATTCCCCAGCTATGAGTTAATTAACAGGACTTGTATCTGTAAATCATTACTATCTAAAAAACATTTTTTACAATATGAAAATATTTTCTGGTTTTTAATAACCTGCTAAGGTTAGATTTATTGATTGATTTGTTTTTTTAGTGCTAATCAAGAATCAAGGGTATTTTGTTGACTCCTCCTACACTGTACATTGTGATCTGACAAAATGAGGGTTAACCAAGAAATAGATTTAAAAATTTAAGAATAATGATAACATAACAGAAACAATGAACATAATAATAATGTTACTTACCAACATTTTGGGACAAGAATCTCCCAAACTATACAGCTTAAGATGTAAGAAACCTTTTTAATATCAAATTAGTTTTATACAACATCTTAGGAAATCAACCTTTTTTTTTTTTTTTTGATAAATTATATTTTCATTGAAAGTAAATTTTAAATAACTTATTTTAGCAATTCATAGTTTGTGGGGAGATAGTTTCATAATTTTGTGTACAAAAATTTAAATTGTATGAAATCTGTTAAATTTTGAACTTATTTTCTTCAAAATAAGTATTAAAATGTCTGTCAATTTTTATGGATATCAAATAAAGTTCCTATTTCCCAGAGTAAAGTAGGAACATGCCTTTTTATTCTTCATTATACAGAATTTAAAAATAATATTTAATATTTGTTTTAATTTCATTATCTAAAATTATTTGGTAAACATTGAAATTTTATAAAAATATGATGAATGGCAATTTTAATATTTTAAATTAGTTACTGTAAAATTTTGCTTTTTTTAATTTAAACATCTTTAAATTTGGTTGTAGCAAAATTTAGAAGTATTTTGCAATGACAAATTAAACCTCAACTGAAATGAAAAAAAATATTTAATTATATACTTCTAATGTTAATGAACTTAAATCACTATGAATTTTTCATTAAAATTCTTAATGTGAAAACTTCATAATTTACTTTTATATGCTAAAAGAAACCAACAAGACAATCAACTTATTAGTTTTCAGATCAAATGTTTTAATTCAGAGTAGTGCAAATGAACAAGTCTCGACATTTTCAAATACTAAAAATTTTGTTAAAAAATTTACCTGAAGGCATATGTGTAGATTAAAATACTTAATTTTTTATAAATTGGACAATTTTAATTAATTCATGCTAAAAACAAGCAAAAGAGAGGAAAAAAAAAAAGTGTTTTGACTGGTATTAGCTAAGTTAAGCCAGAATAATTGTTTCCCTTTGATTGCCAATCCAGTAAAAATTTAACAGGACATGACAGATGGTGGTGAGTAAAAGCAACATTATCTTGGTGGTATTGGTAAAAGTGACATGGAAGGGAGATAAACTATTTACAAAATCATTGACACTCGGAGAAATTTTCTTTTCTTATTTATTTCTTAATTACATTCAGTATAGAATGAAAATATATAAAGTGCTAGTTTATGAACAAAGGTCATTGAATTAAATATGATGGCTGTATGCACAAGGGTGGGGGGTACTGAAAAGATCACATTCTGACCCAGAGTGTGAACTTTTCTTGTTAGGTTATTTGGTCAGATTTTGTAAAGTGGTTTGAACTAAGAACTTTTCTGCACCCTCTTGTACATAATGAAAGAAAATCAATTTACAATACAAATAATGTATGATATAGCAAGAATGCAATCTACTTTGGAGTATCCATAAGAAAAAAAGAAAAGAAAAGAGAAACAGACTCATGACAACCTACTTTATGTCTGTTGAAGTGCAATATTCATTGGTAACACATTATTGCGACACTACACATAGCATTTATAGAGAGACACAGAATGAAGCATACGTCTCTCTTAACAAGTATAGTCAATACAATAAGTACAATATATAACAGTGAGGCAAGTAGAGAAAGAGAGAGAAAGATCAAAATGTGTGAGGTTGGTTGTTACTCTAGTAGCAATGATACAAAGAAGACTGCTTCAGAAAAATATACAACAATTACATGAACACACATTTGAAGACAGGCTCCATGGAACAAATTAACTGCAGATAATATTGTAATAGGAGTAGATTAAACATAAATAATGTTGAAAAACATCCAAGAAGCTTATATAAAAAAATACTGATACAATTCTCCAAGGAGTGCAACTGATTGAGTAAGGCAAGAGAAGGTGTGGGGAAATAGTTGTGCAGGAAGTGTGACAAGATAAACCAAAGCAAAATTAATTTATCAAAAACGTGAACAATTTGGTTAGATAAATATTTGAATATTTTCATTTATTTTTTTTTTATTAAAAAAAAACAATAAAAAAAAAAAACATTTACTTGGATTTTATGAACCAAGTTGATAAAGTCAACTTTAAAATTTTTATTTTAATATATTTACAGAACTAATAATTTGTGTTAAATATTTCTATAAATGCTACATTTTTACAAGTAGTTTCAGTAGCAGTAAAACTTTAATAAAAATACAACCAATTTAAAATTTGGGATTTTCTTAGAACACTGGAGTATTTGTAATTCTTTTTATAAGTTTCATATTTACTGAAATACACACAAAAGTGTATTAAGCAATTGAATGACAAAGTTGAAAAATTCAGTCTATGCATTTTGTTCTCTAAAAGTACATAATCAGAGTAATGTTCTTATTGATAGACTTACATATTCGTAGGGTGGTGAGGGAGGAGATATAAATGTAAACATTGGTTATAATTAAGCACCAAAGGGAGACTGATCATATGGGAATGCTTAATTTAATTTTTTTTTTTGTAAGTTTAAAAAATTTTTAATTTCTTTTTTTGCATTTGATGCAACTGGACACACAGACTAACTAAACTAACAGTTTTCCTACACATTTGTTTTTATTATTGTTTTTAACTATGTGACAACAGAAGATCTGCTAAGGTGAAATGTTATCAAAACCTGGACACAAATTCATCATGGATGATTTACCAATCAGTGCACTTTCTATACATTTTAACTTTAGTAAATCTTTAAAGTTGCAATTTTTAAATCAAAATTATGGTCACTCATTACGGTGAGCATCTAATGCATTGAGTGTTCATGTTCATATCTTTTATTTAAATTCCTCAAGGAATTACAGACTATAGAGTAAATTCCTGCTTCAGATTTTAATTTGTTATTTGTTTTGCATTAAATGTTTTAGAAGTAGTTGCAAGAAATTTTATGTTAAACTTAGTCATGTTAGTTGTAGTTGTGACAGAGTTAGTAGCTCGTATAATGTATCTCATTTCATTAATTTATGTCATTTATTCTTTTATTTTTAGAAATTTGATGAGCTTTCTGCTTTGATTTAAATATGAAACAATTAGGGTATTGAAGTTTTCAATGTATTTCTCATCACATAGATATTGAGGATTATAAATTCTAAGTACTCTTAAATAAAATCTGGTAATTATTCAGAATTTTATTTTGCTGTTATGATGTGAATAGAAATTTATGAAATAATATTTATTAGTAGATTTACGATAGGCACTTAGTTGGAGATTATTATCACGATAGTTTAACATAATATCAAGGAAAAATGTGTTGTTTCTGTTTCATAAGTAAATTCTATCATATGTTTGACTTATCTACAAGATCAGGTATTGTTGTTTTACGAGGATATATTAATAAAGCATAATCAGTATATTGTAAAAATATTAATTATTTAGGTAAAATACTTTTGAAAGGCCAGACAGACCAAAATTCCACTATAAAGTCACTCCCATCTGTAATCTGAATTTTTGTGGAAAAGATAAAATAACATTGGTTTGTGATGAGTAAGCAAATTTTTATGATTTTTATCTATTAGTAGGGAGAGGTTTATTGTTTGTTGTACTGGATGTTTTTTTAAGTTAAGTATCTCAGATCATTTACTATAATTTATAAACTTCTATTTTGTATTGTTATAAGTTAGTTTGTTTTGTTTTTTATCATTAATGTACAAAATAAATATAAACTGATATTGCATCTCTCAATATGTAAAAATGCAATTTGAGATTTAATTATATTTAGTAGGAATAGTTGTCAAAATTTGCAAGTGGTATAATTTATATATTAATAAATTATAACTGGTAAAACTAAATTATTAAATAAATGAAACAAAACATTTTGGTCCTTGTACCTTCTGGTTTTCTTCAGATGTCTGTTGTACTTGGTAATGTTCTTGGAATTTTGAACCAAACCCTTTATTCAATCTGTATTGAGAGGATATCTTATATCACCCTGTTCAATCTATAAGAGCAGATTCTGTTTATAAAATACTGTGTGCATGTGACTCCGCATACTGGTATATAATGTATATGTCTGTGTTGTGTGTGTGAGTGACTTATATGCTTATATTATTTAATATACACACACAGAGAATTTAACCAAGTTTGAAATAAGACACTGGAATAATACAATTCTCCAACTCGGTCTTGACAGCCCCTAACATATACTGAGCAAGAAAATCAAAGTTTGATAGAAAAAAAAAAAAAAAAATAGAAAAGTTATCAACAACTTTATGTTCATTGAGCTGCCTTCTCTGCTTACATGTGTGGATAGATTTGAAATAAAAAATAAAACTAATCAGATTTCCTTTCCATTACCTACAGTGAGAAAGTTTTTGTATCATATCAATAATTATTTTATTTTGTTTCTATCTATCAATATTAGCCTATGCATGTCTATCTTATTGCCACCTAAAACCTGACAGCAAAGAGATAACCACAGTAAATATCCAGTTTATTGCATGATGACAAAGTGAATTTGGGTTAAATTTCAAAATATAATAGCTAGAAAAGGTGATTCAAGGTAAAAATGGAACAACTAATTTTTCAGCAAAAAAATTCATTAATTTAAAAAAAAAATAAAATAAAAAAATAAAAATTAGATAATTATAAAACATTTTTAAAATTATTTTGTAATAAATAAAAATATTTTGTAATGAGTTTTTTCTAAATTTGTAGAATTATTTTTCAGCTGTTATTAAATTAAAATGTACATGTACACACACAATTTGAAGGAATTGAAATAGACATCTCTGTCCTATGGGCTAATTTTTCTTTCTCTTAACTAATAACCTAAGTAAAAGGAAAAGAGTTTAAGTCAAAACATGTTGCTCTTTGAAGTCCTTTTTATTACTTCAAATGTATTTCAACTAGATCCATCCAAAAATTCACTAGAAAAAGAAAATACATGATGAAAAAATGCACAAAACATAATAAAAACAAATGTTATCATCAAAACCTTTCTTTTATTAAGAGGAAGGCTCAAAGGATATTTTATAGAAAGTGATTCTTTTTCTTCCATCCTTTAACCTTCAAAATTTTGGTTAAAAATATTGTTTTTCTGGCATCAGTGCAGGACCATACATTTGTATGGGAAATTTGAGCATCTTTTTGGAGGAAAAAAAAAAAAAAAAGGAAGAAAGAAAAACACATTAAACACACACCTCATTTAATTTTATGAAATTTTGACAAATTCTTTTTTTTTTTGTAGCACTTAATGTTTATATTAGTTAAGGACAAACCCCTTAAATCATGAATAAAACTAAGACATTATTTAATTAGAAAAGTATTTTAATTGCTTTTATGAATAAGATATATTATGGAAGTTATTGTTTTAAGCAAAATTCTTTTTTGATGAATAATGAATTTCTAGAAATTGTCACTTTTTTCAAATTTCAATTAGAATAATTTATAAACTTTTAAAATTCTGTATTAATCTGTAGTGGTCAAGTGATGTTATTAAATCAATACTGTATTTACTAACCATGAATGGAAAAGCTCAATAAAATTCAACGATCCCTAGTATTTTAAAAAGAATTTTAAATTTATTTTATGTTTGCATAAATGTGTCTACTTTTTTGTAAATATCCATATTTACAAAAAAGTAGACAAGTATATAAAGATAATCAGAAAATAAGGGCGGTAACTGAAGTAAATTTTAAATGTATTAGTAACTTTCTAACATTTCCTCAACAAGCAATCTTTATAAGTAAGGCTTTAAAAGCTAAAGTACCTAAATTCAATAAATTATTATATTGCTTAGAATATTTTAAATTCTTAAGATTACTGGGTTGTTAAAAATAATATAAAAAAGGTGTTCATGTTGTATTTGTCAAATCATTTTTACACTTCTATAATGCTTAGTTAAATTTACCAAACATCAAGCTGTCAATAGATTTGTCAATACACTCGCTCCATGCTAAAAAAATGCTTTTCTGTGATATTTTAAACTAAAAGTAAGTAATATTTGTTGCAATTCAGATTAATTAAACTTTAAATCAGCTAATTTTTCTTAAATGTTTCAGAAAAGTACATTTTTGAAAGATTTTTTAATAAAGAGAATTATGTTGTGTTGACATATCTGTCATATTTTTGTTTTCTCTTGACAACTAAAATGTGAAGAAATGCAGAACATTAAAGAAATTTAAAAGATCAAGTCTCATTTCTAAGTTTTCTCCCTTCATGTATCAACAGATGAGGATATATGGACATAAAATTATTACAATTATTAGGTCAATAGAATCATGACTTGAAATATATTGTGATTTTATTATGAAAATGTAGATTATAGCCCTTTAACAAATAATATTTCAATAATTAATGTAAACTGAGCAAGAATATTCTAATAATTGTAATTGAACTATTGTCATTCTAAATAAATTTCTAAATAAATACAAAGCAAAAACGATTAAGAAACTGTTACTATCAATTTTATTCTTTTAAAGCATAACAGTAATATTTTGATGTGGCATGTTCTATGATATTTTAAAGACAATTCATTATGAGAGCTGTTTTCAATTTTTATAAATGCTAGACTAGTCAATTTTGCAAAACAAATGTTTATCGATATTTTTCTTTTCCATTTTTTATTTCTTAGTTTAAAATGTATTCATTAGTAAATAAAAAAAAATAAAAAAAATCTAATTCTAATACAAATTTGTACATTAATATGCATGTTAAATAATATCTTCCAAACAATGATATTTCATAATTTGTGTTGGGTCATTTTTGTAAAGAAAAATAATACTTCACTTAGATCAGCATTTAGAGTGATTTGAATTAGTGGACATAGAATGGTCTCACTTTAGTGATATCACATATAACTGAAACACAAAAAATAAAAATTATTTGAGGGTAAATCACAATTTGTCTATATTGGACCAAAATTTAAAAAAAAAAAAAAAAAAAAAAAATTTATTCCCTTCAAAAAAATTTTTTTTTTTTCTTTTAATCATGAATGCTAAAATTGTACCCCCAAGAAAATAATGACATTATATATATATATATATATATATATATATATATATATATATATATATATATATATATAAACGGGATTGTATGGCACTTTGAGAAAATTCTCAACCCAACACACTTCTCAAAATTTGACCAATTTTTTTTATTCTTCTTGGTTAGGCTGAGAACTTTTATGCACTCCTTCATATTTCATCTCAGAGCATTTTATTTATAAATCTCATGAGCATTTGAACAGTGAAAAATAAAAACAGAACATAGAAAAAGAGAATGTATTTTTCCCTTGATTCCAGATTTAAAAAAGTGTGTTGAGATACTTTCCAAGTTTGTAATTTAATCCACTAGAATGATTAGAAGTGTAAGATGGATGTGTAAAGCATAAAGGAAAATCATTCCATTTTGATAAGTTGTATTTAAAACAGAAGAGGCAATGCTAATAAATTCATTCTTTTTCCATTAAATTCAAAATTCCTGTAGAATTATTGTGCTTACTGAAGAGATTCACACAATCAATATTTTTACAATAACAAGAGGATGTGAAAGATTTTTTTCTTTCATTTTCAATCAATGAAATTCAAGATTAATGAAAGCATTGTAGAATAAAGAATTTAAATGGAAAGAATATACAGCAATAATATTTATCTTTACAGAATAATACCTAAATATGGATTCAGGAAAATAAGAAAGATAACATTATCAAGAAGGGAAATGCAATTGAAAATCAATAAGTTTTGAGAAAACAATGCAAAGTTGCATCCATAATGGATAACAGATGTAGAGAAATAAAATAAGTAAAAACTGAGAAAAATTCTGTTGAAAATGAGGTGAGGAAAGATACAATAATAAGGTAAAATATTTCAGTGGAAAAAATTAAAGTTGAACATAGAATTTCAATTTACTAGTCTAAATTTTAAAAAATGGTTTACCATTTAAATGTAATTTTCAAAATTTAATTGGTTATGATAAATTTTTTCAAAATAAAAATTAGTTAAAATGCAAAATTGGATTTCTTTATAAGAAATGAGCCAATTTATTGCAAAAATAAGATTGTATCAAAACTTAGCAAATCTATATATACAGTAATTTTATTGGTAAATGTAACTATCTGATAAAAATGATTATATTAATACTGTTATTATAACTGATTTCTTACCAGAGATAATTACCATATATTTCAAGAATCAATTCAGTTTTATATAAATTATTTCATAGCATCAATTTCCCAAGGCACTTTTCTTAAATACTCTCAGTTAATGGCACCATTAAGGATAAAACAAATTTACTTTTTAGGTCTGTCATTAACAGAATACAACAAATGAATATTTTTAAAATATTTAACACAGATCAATGGGGATAGATACTGAAAAGGAAGTTCTAACACATTCAGAATTATTAGGTTGACATAAAAGTTCCCAGCACCATCTTTTGTTAGGAAAATCTTCAGTGTCTTCGAAGCTTACTCAACTCCTTATTGCGTGTCTGTGCATAAAATAAACATTTCTTTTTTTTGGAAAAGCGATAATTTTACTTCATTTTGGTGAAAGGCAAAACAGAACATTCAACATGATTTACTATTCATGTTTAATGTGAAAAAGGAGTGAAAGTTTGTGGATGCAGGAGATTAAACTTGTGACAAGTGGGTGAGGAAATTTTGAGCTGAAAGACAAAGAAGACTTCAGAAAACAAGAAATTTAAAAATTGATAAATCTAAACTTTTGAAAAGACATGCCTCTATATTGTGTGAACTTACAGAACAACTGCAGATGAATTGGTTGTTTATAATATTTATGAACATAGGTTCATATTTTAATGAATAGGTAGGAAAATAGGTTCTACATAGATTTACAGAGAGAAACATCAATTAGTCTTAAAACACAGGTAAAAATAAAACTTATTTTTGAACAAAATAGTCACTGGTAATTAAAAATTAATATTATGGAGATTAAAGAAAAAGAAAATCATTTGTAGATCATGGACAACTTCCAGTACTTTTCATTATATGCCATTCTATTTAAACCAGAAGGATCATCTTGGTTGTTACATTTTGGCCTTAATCTGAACTAAACACTTTATTCAATCCAAGAGGATAGGTAGTTCTCCATGTTTAGGGAATATCTTGTATTTATATAAGTTAATTTTTCCTAGTCTGCATTGTGTTGCATGTCTATCTGAATTGATTTTTTGACACTGCTCAACCAAGGGACTGCCATAGAACCAGATATGTTTTAATCTAGGTACCTTGAAAAAATTTGCTAAAAATAGAGCATAGCATGATGAAAGAGGGCCTTAAACTCGATGAAAATAATATTTTACTGTCTGTTTATTTTATTATCAAGAGGAAAGATCAAAGTATTTGGGGGTATTTTTTTTACATTTTGTAATTATTCCCAGAACGTCTGAAATTTTCGTTAAAAATCTTTTTTTTTGTCAGCAAAATTGACAGAAAATCGATCATGTCAACCCTTTTTTCCATTTTGTAAACAAAAATGAAAACTCTGTTTAAAATTCTTTAAAAAATCAATCATAATTTTTCCAAAAAAATTAGAAAATTTTAAAGTTTATTTAATATAATTAAATTATAAAGTTTATTTAAAATATTTTGAAACAAACATTACTTACTTTCTGCTCTGAAAAAATGTAGTTTAAAAATAAGACAAAGCAGGTTTTAACATTTGGTGTCACTTGACAAGTGATGATTTAAACACGTACTGACAGCTTACGTGAGGGAAAGTTATTGTACGGAAGGATAGAAGTGACATAATTATTTAGATTTAAGTGAACAAATTATTTACCTCATTATTTTTATGGAAAACTTTCAGTTCTCTAATTTTTTTTATTTTTCTTTTTTATACTTAGCTTTCACCTTTATGTTTACAATACTTTATGGAAAATGTATTATGAAAAAAATTAAAATAAGACTGTTGAGAGCGAGATAAAATTTCATAAGAAAGGTATTTAATTAATTTATAGGTACCTTTCTTATGATCTGAATTGTACATAAAAATACTATAATTTTATGCACATTTATTACATTTTACTGTAACTCAAATAACGTGATATTTTATTGTTTCATGTACGATCTTGTGTACATTTGAATTACAGCCATTTTATGGACACAAAATCCATGCAAAATTGTATTTTTAAAACACTGGTGCTCTGTTGATTGCAATAAGCTTTACAATTTATAATCTGTAAAGATTTAATAACACCAGTGACTAAACTGTACACCATTTTTATTAATTTTAGAATGTTTAATAACTTTAATGTAAAAATGATAAAATAATTTAAGAAATAACAAATAATTGTTTTAAAAATTCATTTTTCATTGAAAAAGTTTTTTTGCTTTCAGACAATATTATTCATATTCATAAAAGCAACTAAAAGCATTTGAAATTAAATAATATCTTTGTTTTGAGTTTTGTATGTTACAATTCAGAGCTGATTTTCAGGTGGTTCGATTAGAAAAACAAAAAAACATGATTTGCTTTCCTCAAAGCTTTGTGCTTTTAACTAATATAATCACTAAATTGTATGGTAATAAATTTCTAGAGTTTTCATAAAATTAATTATGGGGCAGGGTAATAAATATATATATAAAAACAAATTGCCAGGACTTTAAAAAAAGGAAAACATTTATAATTTCCATCATTTGTGAAAGTTTCATTAAAATCCGACAATTACTTTTATTTTTGCAAGATTTTCAAAATTAATTCTGCTGATACAAAGATAATCAAGTTTTTTTTTTTAATCAAAAGTTAGAATCTTCTAAAAAGAAGGAAAATTTTTTAAAATTAATTAAAAAATACTTTAATAATAAGAAACATTTTGACGATAAAATTTTGTTTTTGTCAAGTTTGGTGTCTTTTTCATCATGCTATTCTCTTTTTTTTTTTAGCAATCTCATTGAGGTACCTACTTTAATCCATTAGGCCAGGTCTCTTTTGGTGTAATCCACTAGTGTAATTAAAAAAACTTAAATTTAATGGGACTTTTGACTGTTCTTTTCTTTCATAGAGGCTCCCCCAAATGATATTTATCTCTATGCTAAGTCTACTGATGAAGTTGTTAGTCTAATATATGTACTAATACTTTTAGTTGTTTTATTCTCCAGTGTTGTTCTGTCTATAATCATAAATCCACAGGAATTGATAGCCATACCTTTTCTTTTGTACATGATCAGTCATGCCTGATTTCAATATCTTTCTTGAGACTATGGCCTTTCAATTTTCCTCCATCTTTACTGGTCTCACCCTTGTATTTTTGCCACAACTTCAATGAGTAGAATTTGTATTATGTTCTCCTCCAAGATGACTGAAATATTTGTGAATACCATCCTGATGTTTTATAGATCACAGATCATCTAAATCTTTTCAGTTGTACCTCTTATTTATGGTAGGCAGACTGTAACAGATTTTTTTTTTATTGTTGTCCTTTCTTTTTTGTCCCTGCTTGTAGAAGCTGATGTTACCTTGAAGAGAGTTTTTGATATTGATCATCTACTGTTGGTATGTGTCTGTGTTGCCACTTGTAAGTTTAGTCCAATGTCGTAGAGAGTGAATGATCCCCTTCTTGATGCTGTATGGAAGTTAGGAAAAGAAGTTCAGGTACTGTCTAGAGAATGTTTGGGTTATACTATATGGATGTCTTTAACCCATACTCTGTATGATTTATTAGCATATTCAGGAAGGTCAGTTGACCAATTTCCTTTTCTGTTGTGGACTGTACTGAAGGTCATATGCTCCAGCAGTCCTTGTGCATATTACTGGTAGATCTTCTGTATGAATGAGTCATCTATGCATGTAAGACACATGGTTGGCTTTAGTGATGATGTTCACATAGCAATTTCCTCAATGTATTAGGTATATGTCATTACAGGAGAGAATGGTGATTATGAATTTCACTTCCCATGCCAATGCAGCATCAAGAAAAGGAGCATCTGCTGCTTAAAAGTTTTTCATTTAATGAAATTTGCCTTTATAAAAACTAATGAATTTCTAAAAATATATACCATTATTCTGTAATAATTCTTTGAGGCACTTATAGTGTAAAAATACATACTAAAGAGTACTGAAAAATTATGTCCAAAACCTGACCAAATATCAGAATTTTATTTTGAATCCCTTTTTAGTTGGGTCAAGAACTTTCCAGCACGTCATAAAAATATATATATATATATATAAAAACTATTAAGCATCAGTATAATTTAAAATCACAAAGATAACTGGCTTTGTATACTAATATATTGTACAGAGGGACAGCTTGTAAGTGAAGGACATTTCTTGGATAAAATTATTCAGTTAGATTTTTTTACATGCAGATTCATCAATTGAAAAAAAAAAAAAATCATCTGCTAACTGATATACTAAAGAAAAATAATAGAATTTTTTCTTTTCAAATTGTGTTATATATTACTGAAATAATACAGTGAATAATTATTTTGAATCCCAAAATTCATATTTTATTCAGACAATACTAACTTCATATCAGGCAGTCACTATCTTTTAAACCCAAACAGGAAAAGTTTAGATATAAATATAGATAAACATTTCTCTACTAATTTTTAAATAACGGAGCAAAGAATATTGTGAAATATCTTGCAAAGCAGTTGATTCAATTTCATTGTTTGAACAACAAATAAAAATAAAAATTAAATTAAAAGATTAAGTTTATGACTTATATATTGCCTCAATGGCTTCAAAAAAGTTTATCCTAAATCTAAAACAATATAAAATGATATCATGACAAAAAAAAATCAATTTATGGTAAATTTTTAAAGAAACCATTTCAATTCACTAGAGGTTAAATTTGGAAAAGTACTCAGAGGAGGTAAATCAGCTGTGTCAGTTCAGATTTCAGTCCCCTGGCCCAGACACTAAATTATGAATTATTCTCTTTAGGTAATCTGTTTAAAAATTTATTTCTGAAAGAATCAAGAAGTTTTCAGATTAAAGCAGTCATAAAATAGTTAAATAACGAATGTAAGGTTATTTTTAATCTTTCTTGTTTTATAAAAATAAAGAATAAAAAAAAAAGTGAGGAAAAGATGAATATTTCATTGAATTTTTTTTACATGTTGTCCAAAATTCGTGGTCAAATTCATACTGAAATAACAATTTCATTGAACAATCAAGAATATTTTATCCTGATTTTTAAAGGTTAAATATAATGAGTGTTAAAACAGAAAACAGGTGCAAAATCATTTCTCTCTTCTGTGTGAAAAACAGTAAGAGAAAAGTTTACCAACATGGATTAAATAAAAAAATGGCTTTTTTTCGATATTCCAAGAATGTTACCAAATCCAATAGATATCTGAAGAAAGGTAGAAAGTACAAAAGTTGAAATGGTCTGAGTATAATGTGGATTTGAGAAGACCAGTCCAAATAAATCCGTTTTAACTCATCCAAACATTACGATTATTAGCAACTATGTAAAATATGAGTATGTGTATCTTTCATAACAATAACATAATTTGATCTACTTATAAACTTTTTTGATTAGTCACTTTACATTACAGAAAATGAAGTGTTTTACAAAAAAAATTTTTTTTTTCACCCTGTTTCTTCTTATGACAAAAGAATAGACACAGGAAAATTTCTTAGTGATGCTCTTACTACTACTCTGACTACTTCGTATTTTTATTTATACCTGACATGTGGATGTAGCTGTAGACATATATACATGTATATTTAACAGAAAAACACTTGGATCAATTTGAACATTTACTTGAAGGGTAACATTTTAAAGAAATTAATAACTATACATGCTTAAAAGCTGAAACTTTGCAGATTAATAATTTGATGTTTTAAATCATTTAAATTAAATGTGTAAATTTTACCTTTCCCTGTAAATTATAATTAAAATTTATTTTAAATTGGTATCCACTCAGTATGGATATTAATAATAATTTCAATAAAAATAGATTTTGTTAACTAACAACTGAAGAGAATCTGTTCTGCAATAATTTCAATCTAATTTGTTCATTTTACCAAATCATTAAGAAAGATTATATAGATTTTTAAAAAATTTTTTCTTCCTAAACACTACTAATATTTCAATACTATTTTGTAATTGTTTTACTTACAAATTATCTTAATATTTTGTTTGTTTTTCTAGTTTTACAAAAGGTAATTAATATATTAACAAAATTTTGCTGTATCAATTGAAAACTGACAGTTAATTTTTCAGATGTCTTTTCTAACAACATAAAGCATTCCTTTAATAATTATATATTCACGCATATACAGACTGATTAATTTTTAAACTACATATCCAACTTTACAAACGTTCTTAAAAAAAAAATTACAGGTTTTACTCACCATAGTTAAATCTTTTGGTGACTTGTAATAACCTTTTATTCTCTAAAGTTTAAATATTTTGCACCATTTTTGCCAGTTTTTACAATGCAAATATATTTTAGTTAAAATTTTTCACAGAATTAATAGACTTTTTAATAGTAAATAAATAAAAGAATTAATTTAATTTACAAGAAAATATTGACAAAATTGAAACAAAGTTGTCAAGAAAAAAGTTTTACAAGATAATCATGTATTATACAGTAAAATAAAAATAGATTATTTAAAATTCTCCTATTCTCAATTAATAAACTCAGTAATTTTATCTTTGTTTATGACTTTCAAGACTGAAAATATTCAATATGCGCTTTTATAAATAAACCTGAACAGACAGAAAAATCAAGATGACTTAAAAATGCAATAACATTTAAGAGAACTGGCTTGTAAAAAGTAACCAATTAGGAATATATTGCAATGTGAAAAGCTAATAAGTTATCTTAGATAAAATAAGGGACAGATGAGAACAATGTTTTTAAAATCAATTTGCTGTTGTAGATTTTTCTTTTTCTTAAAAAAAATTTATACGTATGACTTAATAACAGAATTGTCTTACAAACAATCTGCAATATATATTTTTTTAATTTCGCACTTCTACAACATCTGATGAATGAAGAAGAATATTTGTATCTCATTCTAGTTGAGCCCTGACACTTGATTAGAGATATGTCTTCCTACCAAGCATAATTTACTGAACTCTAAGAAAGTAAAAGTAAGTAAAGCTAACTTAATAATGTCATTGTGAACGATTTTTTTTTTATTTACAATATTTTAAAAGTAAAACTATCTTTCAAATCTAAATTTCCTTTACGTTTTAGATTTTCTAGTCAGTGTAGGTAGTCTGGTATAGAAAAAAGAATTGTGAGTGACGAGCGGTATTTAAAATAAATAATTTTTTTTTTATAAAATTCAAAACAACAGTAACAATCTCTCCACCCACTTTTAAGACAAGAAGTAATAATTATGGGGCGTAGTTAATTTTTGTGAGGAGTCATAAGCTTTATGTTGTAAATTTTAATCTTCTTAAATAACTCTTCCTCTAGAGACAAAGACAAGTTATTTTTATTGTTTTGAATTAAAAACATAGTTTGCGAACATTTACTAGCTTAGCATGTATTGAAAAACCACCACCGATGAAAGTAAAAATGTCATTTCCTTTTTATTTTTTACACCTAACATAGTCAGAATTATATTGCCAAAAATAACATAGCAATCAATTGACGACCACTTAAACATTAATTTTTATTTTAGAAAAATTATTATCAAGTTGAATGAATAAAGGAAAAAATATTCTGAAAAAGTTACAATATGAATTTTTAAACAAATTAAAATTGTGAAGGTCCTGTAAATATTTTGGAGAGACCTAGCTCCTTTATACTCATAATTTAATTACATGTATTGTAAATTATTATGATTATTAAACCAGTAATTCTTAAGGGCGAGACAACAAATTCAAGTGGTTCCTTAAAATAAAAAATAATCGAAGCAAACAACATTAGGAAGTGGAGCATTTCATAAAATAATAATAATAAACAGCTATTGAATAAATTGTCTGTGATAATAAAAGGATAAGCTTAAAAATCTAAAACGAAGGAATAAAAATATCAATAATCTGACCGTTCTCAGCTTCTTGGTAAACAATAAGATTTATTTTTGTACAAACTTGGTCCGCTGTCTATATAGACCCTCCTTCATGTTCGCCATCATGTGATGTTATCCGGTGATCAAGAAGACAACGTCCCAACTACAAAATAATTCCAATGGTCGGTTCATTTTTTAATCGTACGTAAATAATTTTCTCGTGTTGGGACTATTAATGGAAAACGTAAACAATGCAGTATTGAACATAACAAATACCAGTTGTAATTATTTCGACATTTCTTGATTTACAAAATTTAGTTTTAAATAAATAATTTTAAACAAATAAATTTAATAATAATTCATCATAGGTTTCCTGGTCCCTACGTAAAAAAATAAAAAATAAATTAAAATTTTAAAATAAAAATATTAATGAAACTGGTGTCGAGCAACAGGCATAAAAAAGGAATGCTTTATGTTAATAAAAGAAACATCTGAAAAATATTCTAGACGAAACTTGTTTTTAATTAGAAGAAAAATGCATGCTAATATAAAAAATATTGAATTGTAGAAATTAAGACGGTTCTTTGTTCTCTTTCTTCAATCTAAAACATATGTACACCCCAAAAAATACGCTAGTGACTAAAATGAGCATTCATGATGAAAAAATACTCTGGACTTATTCGGAAATTAATTACATTATTTTTGAAACGTTTATTTTTTACAAAATATTTTATTTTTATATCTGGTACCCACCACTAATGAAATTTTGATAAATTCTTTCTTGTAGCGCTTAATGTTAATATTGATTATAAGGAAAAGTCCTCGGAGAATTTATCAATTTTTTTTTTGTTGAACAGGACCCCCAGTTACAAAAAATCTGCTCTGGATAGTAAAGTAAAAATGCTATAAAACTAAGACTACTTCGCAGTTTTTACCCACCCTAGTAAAGACAACTGTAATCCCTTACCTAATTGTATTTCTCCTCAAAATTTGGTTTCGTTCGGTCAATATATGGTTATTTTAGAGGGTGTGACAGACGGACTAACAGTAGTTAGAGAATTATATATATATATATGTTTCGCAGCCATATACACATGTATTGTAAGCAAAGACACAGTTTGACGGAAAATAAGCTGTTGATCAGTTTATCTTTTCTTTTTATTCGTTTCCTTTCTTGTTTTTAACTTACTCATCCAGTGTAGGGGTTCTTCATACGGTGAGAGGGGGATGGATTGTTTCAATATCTTATTTCAAACTTAGTCAATTATGTGTGCATGTGCTTGTAAAGTTTGACTGAATATATGAGAAGATTGATAATATCTTCACTGAATATCTCTCAGCTAGCTTTCATATTTGTGGTGAATTCAATATTCACCAAAAAAAGTGGTTAGTTCACTCGAACAAAACAGATACTGCACAGACTTCTCCATCGCCTACGAACTAAGATCATCGAAGAACCCACATGTATTCCCGATACAACAGGACATCAGACGGACCTCCGTGACCTCTTCCTTACATCCCGTTCTGAAAAATGCCTCGCATAAGTTTTACACCCTCCTGGGTACTTCAGATCATTCACTAATCAGTGTCAAGATTGATGCTAAACCAAAAGCATCTCCTGATGTGCCGTTGCATAGAACGATTTTTCGGTATACGAAAGCCGACTGAGACAGCTTCAGATCTTAAATGACGGGAGCTCCACTCTCAAACTTATTCAAACACATTGCCTCCAAAACTGGCACCCTCATCTCAGAATGGATCATTTTTGGAATGGAGATCTTTATAAGCCAGAAAAAATTCCAACAAAAACACGAACAGCCAACCTACAATATATATCACAGGGAACGGTATAGTAGGACACTTGCGGCATTCAGGATTGCCAGCAAACATTGCAAGAGAGTTCTAGAAAGTGTAGCTATGCACAAGCAGTCCAGGCCAAGGTCGAAAACAAACAACTTGAAACTCAGGAATTGTGGAAGATCTCGAACCAATTTCTGAATAGAGACAAGTAGTGCCTACTATTGTAAATGGCCCCGAGGTCATCTAATCCTCGTCAGATATTCCCCCATCTCACTCAATCTCAGTAATGTGTTTGGGAAATTTCAAGTCTTATCAAAAGTCTTGATCTTAAGGCTACTGTGACGATCTACATCACACACATATGTACATACTTACACAAATACAAATCATACAACGACAAGCATTCATTGGATAATAAATCAACACTACTTTGTACTAGACAATTTACAAATCGATCTATTTTCATGTAGTCGATTTTGTGCACTTTTGGGAGAAACGAATCCCAGAAGATTTCTTGAGTCTCCCCAAAACTCGCTCGCTGATTGGTCAATGCCAACCAATCAGATTGCACGTGAAGAACATTTCTTCCCGCGCAGCGATTCGGAGCCGATGATCACCTATATAAGCAAGAAATATTCTTAGATAGTGAGATTTCAGCTGCCAAACGAACCCACGACAATTGAAACCATGCGTCAATCTTCTCACTCACAACACCACTCACATGCTGAATATTTCTTACACTCACATAAAATTTTCCTTACACAGCAAAACTGTTGAAAACATTTATTGCCAGAAACTATCACAAACTTGCTTTCTTTCAGTGAACTTTGGAATACCAATAATAGTTAAAGAGAGACAACTCTTGTTTTACTCAATGCATGCCTTCTTTCACATCCCTGTTTGTACATCTTGTTAAATACATATTTTATGTGTAATGATGTCTTTGGCTTATCCTTTTTTCACCTCAGTTTGGTTTCCTAATCTAAGTTAAATTAATGTGGTGAAGTCTGCCACACTACTGATCCAGATAAATTCCCATTGGTTGTCCTTAAAAACATTAACCCGGAGTTATCCCCGATCTTAGGGAAATTATTCTATACCACGGCTTCAAGAAGAAATCCTTCCCAAATCTGTGGATGGTGTCAAGCGTATGCTCCAGTTTCAAGAAAGTAGGTGAGCACTCATCTCCGTTACAGTATAGACCTATCAGCTTCTTCAGTGTCGTTGGCAAATTTTTGAAGCTATAATCAACAAAAAGATTGTTGCATTAGATATTTCAAAGGCCTTTGAAATGGTGTGTCATAACAGGTTACTGAACAAGCTCTCTAGCTATGGAATCACTGGAAGTGTCTTTTCCGTTATAAAGTTCTTCCTAACGCGTAGGTCCCTGGAGGTAGTTGTTAACGGCCAGTCCCCTGAGGACTAAACGATCAACCCAGGTGTCCCCCGACACACCAAGGTTCGCTTCTGGGTTCAATCATCTTTCTACTTTACACTAATAATCTATCGAAGACTATACTCCGATTATTTGTCAAAATCTATGCTGATGATACAACGGTATATGGGTTCACATTCAAAACTCCAGATGACCAGAGGTTGGCAGCTGATCTCTCCTCTCACCTAATTCTAAGAGTTCAGTGAGAAAAAAATTGGCTGATCTCATTCAATACCCCGAAAACGAAATTAGTGACGCGACATCATCAGAGAGCGGATCCAGAATTTTCACCGATCACGATGAACGGATGCTCCTTCAGATAGTCCTGGGTCTTAGACTCAAGCCAGACCTCAAGTGGAACTAATATATATCGCTAAAGATGCTGGGAAAATGTTCGGTTCCTTGTACCACTCCAGTAAATACTTGACTTCTGCTATTCTCTACCTTTACAAGAGCCAGGTAAAGCCGAAAATTGAGTTATGCTGCCATATATGGGCATTTACATTATATACGCACATACAAAATCACACGCAGGCAAAGTGTGACTGATAGAGAATTGGCACTTCTTTTATAATATAAATTATTATTACTATTTTATTTAATTATTTATTTTTTTTAAACTCAAAACCACTGCCAATGTAAACTTTCTTGGGAGCAAAAATAATTTAGTTCATGTTTTTGAAGAGATTAAATATTTTCATAGACTACTAAAAGTAAAGACATGCAAAGTTATCTCGTAAGTCATCGACCCATAAGAAGAACGCCAATTGATCGCTGTACGACATGCCTCAGAAAATTTTAATAATTCCTTAATCTTTGAAGAGTGAATCAATTAAGTAGTCTGATATGTAGTTAGCTGAATTTGTATATGAAAATTTCAAACTATAATTTTTGACCTTGATAATATTCACCACTGAATATGCATGGAAAATGTTGAAAAAAATGTTGGGAAAATCCTTTATTGTTAAACTACGGACTTATTGATTAGCTTACATAGTTATATCAATGTCTGAGGCAAAAATCATATCCTACACAAACAAAGTGGTGTATGATTGGCTACCACCTCTCTCTAAGATATCGTCATACTCATTGGTGTACCGTCATGGGCTAGGCGGCTAGTCTCATGTAGAGTCCATACCAGACAAGCAAAGTACAGTAACTCGACGTAGCGTCGATTCCATAGATCGTCAGAAGATCTCTGAAAAGATGTTGAGCTATGCCATCTAGATAACTGATAATATTGCGAGCTATTAGATCTCTCCACCAGGTTCCATAAATGATCAAGTGGGGCTCATATAGGGCGAACGTGGTGATCACATCATATCGGAAGTCTCTAGAATGTTCTTAAAACAAATTTTAGGCAACTTGGGGCCGATGGCACGGTGCATTATCCTGGAGTCCTTGAAAGGGTGCAAATGGTCACAGCACATTACAAAATTAGGGATCATTGTGCTTAAGTGGACCTAACCGATGTGACATGAACACATCATTATGGAATCACTCCCCAGCTCGACAATCAACCTAAAACAACCGGAATCGCGATTCATCGGGCCACACCACACGTTGCGGATCTTTCAGGGTTCATTTGGTAACGTCACAAGCCAAGGTGAAGTGTTGTCTCCGGTGTCGTGATGTTAACAGAGACCGCTGGTGGAACTTCTCAGACCTCATGGAAGCTTAAGAACGCTGAACTGATCTGCTGGATACGCGTCAGGTGCCTCCTTTATTGGATCTGATCTGGTTAGAGCCAGTGTTGTTTGTCTGTTATAAATAATTCTACCCAAACGCCTCTGGTCACAATCATTTAAGACCCGTGGTTGGCCACTGAACTGTCTTAAGGTGGCAGTAATGTATTCTATCAGTTATTCCGGTAGTTAGTTCGACGGATGTAAAATGTCCGCACTATTTCAGAAATGGAAGGTCTTATCCGTCTGGTATCACTATCATGTCACGGTCGAACTCCAATAATTCGAGTCACCTTGGTCGGAATCGCCTAACCTTGCGCTAACGTAGCAGAGGTTAGAGCAACATAAGTTGGTACCACTGACCATTGTTGCGGGTGTTTGCTGGCGTGTGTTTAAGCTGGAAAACACGCGTTTCCTGGTATATCTATCCCACAAAAAATGGCGGACTCGAATGTGAGTCCGGGTAATAAAATGAAAAGTACCACTAAAGCTACATATACAGACAAACGATAAGCATGTATTAACAATGACAAAGCAATTAATATGAAAGAAGAAAACATTTAAACTAGTGAAGATGTTTGCGTAGAAGTCCTAGAGAAAAGTAATGGAAAGTGAAGAGAAAGGTGCTGATGTGTGTGTGTGTGCGCGTGTGTGTGCGCGCGCGCTGAGAAAATGAGGTTAAATGTGAATGAATGCAGCAAGAAGTTCTCCGTAGCTTAATCAGTCAGATAATTGTTGCGTTAGGATTCCCGAGGAAAATAGATGTGGATTCGTTTTGCTGGTGGCTTATCCATCTTATTGTTACTGACGAACGTAGAATGACAGTCTGATAGTTTCGATAACATGTAAGTGAAACTAATCGGAAAGAAATACTCGTTGAAAAAATTATAATGATTGAAAAACAAAATATCTATAAGCCTCACATTGATGAAAGACTCGTAAAACAATATAAGCATACAAGTATTTGCCATTGATATATGATTTATCAACATCATCATTAAGTTTATACTTTTGGAATGTATCAAATGATGTTGTATTAAATTAATTTGTTCAATTGTATTTTGAAGACCTAAATAAAAATAAGTAGGATTAAACCGTTTAGAATTTTAATTCATAAGCTTTTGATCAATCCACTATTGCTTGTTTAGTCATATTAGATAATTTCTGATCTAATCGTAAAAGATTATATAAAAAGGCGCTCACATCATTTTCTTAAATTATGTTTTACAGATAAAGTCTCAACGCAATTGTAATGTCACTGGGTCTGTTTATACAGGAATAGAGGCGATGTGAAAAAAAATAAGTATGTAAAATCTTTCCTCTAAGCCTCGATATAAACTTTTACTTGACTGATATGACGATGACTTGAATTATTAGGCTGATCACAACCAATGCATTGATATTTTGCCTGAAAATATTTCATTAAAAATCTCAAGGTTTTGAGAGAAAAAAGAGGTGAGGAAACATGGCAACTAAACATATTTCTGAAATAATGGAAATACAGAAATTTTCAGCAGCTTCATCAAAGTTCAACTCTCTGTTGAGAGAGAGAGCGAGAGAGAGAGAGAGAGAGAGAGACAGAGAGACAGAGAGAGAGAGACAGAGAGAGAGAGACAGAGAGAGAGAGAGAGAGACAGAGAGACAGAGAGAGAGAGAGGTAAAAAAGATAAAAGAAATGAGAAAGGAAAGAACACTAATAAATCGGTGTAAAGAAGAAGAGTATAAAAAGAAAATGAAAGTGTTAGCAATAAAGAAAAAGGGAATATATTGAATACGGTCAAAAGTTGAATAAAGAAATAAATAAAAGCTTAATGAAATAGATTAATAAAGGAGAAATAAAAAGAAAAGGTCGTGTAACAGAAAATGTTGGTTGTAATTGAATCGAAAGATGTGAAATCTGATAGCGAATTCAATAACACAGAACTTTATTTGTAGTACAATAATAGTTTGATTCAAGTAAGGTTTGGAATATAGAAATTTTATTTTTCTAATAAATAAACACAAATAAACGAAAGAAAATGAAAACGATTCTAAAATAAATGAGAATTACATTAACTTAGGAATGTGAAAACAATATGGAATTTCATTTCATAAATAGAAAAATGGGCCCTGAAGGTGGCGTCATTGTGTAAGAAAAGCGGAAAACGAAATTAGAACAAGGCGTAAAGAAGGCGGGAAAATGAGAGGATTGATTGCTGCTTCTGCACGTAAAATGCAGAAAAAGTGGCATTTCACAAAACATTTTCCAGAAACAATAGCTATTCAACATTAAACTGACAATGATAGATCCGTTTTTGAATCAGCATATCACCATTGGCTTTCACATAACATGATAGCAGCTAATGATAAATTGGAAAAGGTAAGACATTATAAAATGTTATTTTTTTTATTCATAAACATGTATTTTTGTTCTTCGTTATGATTAAAATTAATAGGTGTTTTTCATGTTAGATTCTGTGGTTATATTTAATGTCGCTGAAATTTATATGCAATCGTCTGTTTGAATTTCTGTATGCGCTGATAATATTTTTCCTCTATAAAAAATGAAACACATGCCGTTCAGCTTGAAAATTTTATAAAAAGATTTAAAAATGAAATCTGTATTTCATTTTTAGGTTATTCATAATTTCAAAATTTGTATATTTCTTCAAGAAACTATTATTATTATTATTATTATTTTTATTTTCTTTGATTTCTGGCGTTTACACATTTTTTCCGGGTCCCGCCCAGGGACCTAAGGCTAGAAATGGCATCATTACACTTTCCACTGACAAAAAAAAATATTACATAGATAAAGCCCTTCGTAAAGTGTGGGCTGTACTTGTCAGAACAATTTTTTGTATCTCCTTGAGGCATGGACTTCCAGGAATCCCTTCAATTAGTCTACTGCAATCTTTTCCAACCAGTCCTAGGGCTCCAACTACAACAGGGATTGTTGATGTTCCCATATACCACATTTTCGAGATTTCTATTTCAAGGTCCTTGTATTTTGACAGATTTTTGAATATCTTCAACGATACATTGCAGTCAGCAGGGACTGCCATATCAACAAGGAGGCACCGTTTTTGTTTGTGGTCTTTAATAACAATATCTGGGCGGTTGGCTTTGATTGTTCTGTCAGTGTGTATTGTGTAGTCCCATAGAATTGTAACAGGTCCTATCTCCGTAACCGGGTCTGGGTAGTTTTCATACCAGTTTCTTTCAGTTTTCTTCCCGTAGAAGTTGCAGATTCTCCAGTGCAGGTATTGGCCCACTCTGTCATGCCGGGTTTTATATTCAGTGGGTGCCAATATGGTGCAACCTGATACAAGATGTTCAATCGTTTCTGGATATTTATCACAGAATCTGCATTTTGGGCTGACACAATATTTTAGTATATGTGCTTGATAATTCCTAGTTAGCAAGCATTGGTCAAGGATAAAACCTTCAGTTTCCGCTTTCAACTCTCCACTACGTAGCCACTGATGGGTACGGGTTTTGTCTACGTCAGCTTGTTTGGTACGGGCAGGGTATTGACCATGAAGCGGTTTATCTTGCCATCGCTTCTGTATTATTATTATTATTATTATTATTATTACTAACGGGACCCGTTGAATTTCCACGGACCGAATAATAGAATGTTGAGTAAACAATAAAATTTTTCTACATATATGTATGTATAAAAATCACGCATTGAAGAAGGAACAATTATAATCTCTAGATATATAATAGAATACGATACTTAGGCAGCAAATAGTAAAATAGCGTATATTTGCACAGGTATATTTAAAAATACATAAAGTTTAGCTATTAAATCTATCCTTTTTTAACATACAATACTCACAGGCTGGGAAAATAAACAACACAGAGATACCTGGGAGTGTCTACCATGTGTGAAAAGATTGCCAATGACAGTCAGTTCGTGGTACTCCCCCTCCCAACATAGAGCAATGCCAGTTTCCCCCGGTATGAATACAGAAAACAATAGACATATATATGTACAAAACTATATAATACATGCCACATATAAATAGTTTCCCCTTTTGAAATATATTCATTTAATATATATATATATATATATATATATATATATATATATATATATATATATATCTATGTATACATATAAACCAAATGCATATACCTAATGTAATGAAGGGTCTCCAGAATTTCTGAAAACACTCCATACCTTCAAGTCAGTTCCTCCCGGCAGACAATGTTCTTAGTAACAGTTCGCCCTCTTCTCCTTCCTTGTCTGTCTGTCTTCATCACCTTAACCTTTACATCTGAGAGTTTGTGAGCTCTAGAGTATGCCACATACAATTGCTCGTGACTAAACACTGGCTGAGGTAAGAACACTCCCATCTTCTCAAATGTCTTCCCCTGTGACTTTTTAATAGTCATGGCATATGACAAACGGACAGGAATCTGGGTTCTCTCCAAGGTGAATGGCAAGTTAGAGTCGCTTGGAGCCAGCTTTATTCTGGGGATTAGTCTGCCAATGAGTGAGCCGATAATCAATGAAGCCTCAATTGAATGTTTATGCATGGCCAACACTTCCAGACTTGTACCATTTCAGAGTCCATTCTGGATAGAAATGTTACGAAGAAGCATTACTATTGACCGGGTTTTAAACTCAATTTATGAGAAGACATTCCTGATGGTGTCAAAGGGTTTCGGAATTCAAGTGGGTATAGCAGTCGGCCTCAGTAGGATCATGTCAAAACTTTATCTGTACTATAATAGGTTCAGCAGTCATCTAGAAGTTGTCTCGAAACTTCTTCAGAAGGTAGTCTGTGTTCTTTGGAAAAATAATTACTCTACTCCTTCTATCTTCCTCAGATGTATTGTTGAAGATATTATTCACCAGAGAGTCGTCAACGCATGAAATTTGAGGTATTTCTTTCTATGTCATCAACAGCAAGATTAGGATCTTGTGAAGCTGCTGATGTTCCATTGTGAAGATGCAAGAGCCATGCTACAAACTCCCTTTGATCTGCTTTTGTCCTGATGTTTTGGCTTAATCTGTATTGCAGGAAAATCATCCATAGTGAAGAATTTTTAATACAGCTTTCAATGATTGCCTCACGAGTTCTTGGCAATATGCCTAAAGTTTGCCTCCAAGAGCACAACTTTACCACCAAAAATAGCAACAATGCCAGTGAGATCTCCCAAGACATTTTCAATAGCATGAAGAGCAAATGAAGGGATCATAGAAGTCTCATCCAAGATAATGAATATCAGGTTGCGTAAATAATTTACATGCTCTGAAGTGGCTGGTACATTACAATGCTGGCATCCGTGAGTGGGATAGGCAATTTGAACAAACTATGAATAGTCTTTCCACCTGACAGTAATGTAGAAGAAATGTCTGTCCCAGCATCACTGCACACGTTGCACATGGTATTAAACATATAAGTTTTACCCCAACCTCCTTGTGCATCTACATAGAAACAGGGGTGATTGGGCACTTCACCTCTCTTCTTCTTATCTACAGACTCAAGCCCAGCATTTGCGATCAATCTCTGTTCATCAGTAAGTGTTACAATGCCTGGGTGATCGAGGTCTTCATGATGGTCAAGCTGCGATACTCCAGTAGGTTCACGCAGCACAATTACTAAACAGTAGAAATGACAATTGTCCTCATATTTTATTTGTTCGGTTTCTATTATTTCTTTCCAGACTGGTATTTTTCTTTTTCGTTTATGTTTTTACTTTTTCACCTACTGTTTCTGCAATCGTTGCCAAGACTGCCCATTTCGTTTTTTATTTTACTAATTGCCTGCTAGCAAGGCTGATGGTTTCCTTCACTTGACGGATCTTTCTTACTTTTGGAATTGTCGGCCATTCCTCGAAAGACATTTCCTTTACATTCTCCCATTTATATCGGATATTTAGTCATCTCTATTTCTCTCCCATATTTGTCATTATCTTCCTCTATTTGCTTGTGCAACTCAGAGCCTCTCCCGTGCTATCCTGTGGCGATCTAACCCCTGGCTGATTCGGATGGAAATCTGGTTAGATTCGGCATCAGCTTTGTCGTACCCAGCTCGCCTCCAACGTCTGGTTACCGAAGTAACTGCTTTGATTTCTAGTCTAACCTACCCACGTTGTGATTTGATCTTAGGTAGACGAAATCAATCAGTCGTCGGGCCGTAGTGCAAACCGAATTCGAGCAAAGGCGACACCGCACAAGTATATGTAAAAGAAAATAAAGTAACAACTCGAAAGACTCAAATGTGTTAAAAAGAGAATAACAAGTAGCTTTATATCTGGTTTCTGATTACAGGACTGCGTCTTTCTCCCAAACCGCTTCTATGGATACGTGACACTTTGCGTTTGTTAGGCGAGTCTTAATATCTTAAGGTGTTTTTCAATAAACTGGTTTTTGGTATCTTTAGGCGATATTCGTAAAACTTGTTTTGGTGGGTGAGTCTAAGTCGTTCTTCAAAAATAATTTTTTTTGGTTAGAAGTCTAAGTCGGAATGCGTGGATATCTTTCAGTCCGCTCCCGCGAGGCTGGTCTGCGAGCTCACAGCTCAACTCTGCCTGCTCTGTCACTCTGTCTGCGTCTGCCCAACTGCCCTGTAACTAACTCTGCTCTGTGGACGTTCGTTTATATGGACGCCGACCAAAACCGGGTGGGGGCCTGTCGTGGTTTGGGTTCCTCGATAATTCCAAATCCGCAATAAAGATTTTCTTTGTTTTCGGACAGGAAAATTTATCACTTTCCATTTTTGGAAGTCCATTACTTTCTGTTTTAGAGGGGTTCTTAAGGGAATTGTCTTCCCAAATTCTTCCTTTCTCATATTGGTATCTCACACCAATCCCCTCGGAGGGCGTCAACAGGTTTCCTTTCTTTCTCATAGTGGTATCTCACACCAATCCCTTCAGAGGCGTCAACAGGTTTCCCTTCTTTCTCATATGTTTACCTTCGCCCATCACTCACGCCACCATTCAGCCAATGAACGCTCGGCAGCGTGGGTGTGGCTAGACTGGCCTCAGTTTACAATTGTCGCTCAAAGAAAAAAATTATCTTCCTTTTTCTTTTCTTTCTTTTCCCCGACTAGAACCCCCACGACTCGTAGTGTGGTCATTAAGTCTCTATCTTAACTGAATGTTATCTGGAATTCATCAACGAGATTTTCGTCAAGTAATCATCGGGGTGGTCAAGTGAATCTCTTTGTATCCTCAACGCCTTAGTACTTCTGTCGCCAACAATCTGTCCAGGTAACAAACTTTTATCATGGCAAGGTCTGGACATAAAACAAGTGGTCCCTTTCCAAAACCAAATGATATCTCAGAAAGATAGTTAATGGTTTATTCTTTTCCTTTTTCTCTTCCTCCTCCCCTTTTCTTTGGGGTGGTTTCAGCTGATCACTTTCTCGGTCGATGCTCGATCTAATTCTGATTATCTTCTAGCATTTCGCTTTGTAAGCCACTTGACCAATTTGAAATTTTCATTATTGCCATGGGCAGATTGCTATCTTTTATTCGCCGCGTCATAGCATAAATTAATTCTGACAGATCCAAGATCTTACGAATTTCCTATCTTCTGCAAAAAAAATACTTTTCTTCGCAAATGAAAATAAAATCTTTACCACTTTTCTTTTGTTAAAAAAATAACATCGCTCAGTATGTCTTTCGTGATAGCTTCTTCTCGCCGTAAGTATTTCTCGTTTTTAACTTCCACGCTTAATTAGTAAGCCAAACGCTAAATAGTGTCACAATTACAACTAGTTTCTATTTGTTTCTCTGTAAGTGTCTCCTCTGGGTTGTTGGCATTTAGCCTCTAGATGTTAACGTTTAATCTATTTTTGATGTTTTCTCGGATGCTTTCGAGTTCTATATCAGGTATTCTTTTGTTCCTGATGTTGGCATCAAAGCTTAGTCTGTTTAAGAGGTGTTTTTCTCGCCAGATATTATAAACGGCTTTGGTCGTTGTTGTCGTTGTCAGATTTATCGTAGCTGTGTAAAAGGCTATCATTACTTCAATATTCTCTTCCATAGACCATTTATTTATATTTTTTGTGGGATTTTCTTTTAATAAAAACAGAAGGTCTCTGTGAAAACTGTCTTCTGCGTGGTTTTCCTTTTCTAATTCTCGTTGGGTAGTGTTTGTTCCAGCTGCAGACTTTTCGATCCCAGCCTGGTTCCTCACTGGAGATCGCGGTCCTTGTTGACCCGTGTGACGACCGATGCGATTTATTAATAATTTATTTATCTATCTAATACTAAAAGTCTGTGAATCGTGCGTACGTCGGCCGTCGGACGCATAATGATTTAAGTTTCTCTCCACCTCTCTCTTTCCATCTACCTCTCTCTTTCTATCACAGATTGATGGAAAGAGAGAGAGAGAGAGAGAGAGAGAGAGAGAGAGAGAGAGATAGAGAGAGAGAGAGAGGTGGAAATGTAAACGATTATTATTCAATGCAACGATGGGTTATCATCTGTCGGGATTAGATTTGTAGAGTGAGTTCAGTTGCGTGCTCAAATTATCGTAAATCCTCAACACATTTAATTACTTCTTCAACGAATTACAGTGCAATGAACAAAATGAGAAAATAACACAAAACAAAATTATATAACAACAAACAAATTTTCATTTATATAGCATAAAAAATACAATGATTTATTCAATAAGTAATTCAGATTTGTAAATGAAATCTGTGTGGTGTTTGTTTAAATCTTTGTATAATCTCTTTTTGGAATGTAGTTTGTGAATTTAAGTGAAAGATTGCATGTTGAAATTGTTGTGGTGAAAAGTTGAATATGAAGATGAGTGAGTTGGTGTCGGAAGGTTTGGATTATGTTAAAAGGTAACTTTAAAAACTTCAGATGACAAAGTGACGTGAATTGGTTTAGCAACTGGTTTGTGATCACGATGCTCACTAGCGAGATGAGTTTGCGTGCTGAATTTATGTACTTGGGTGAACACGTGATAGGCTCCAGAAAATTAGCGTCAAAATATTTAACTCGATCACGAGATGAAAAATAGATGTGCGTGGGTGGATGGTGACGCCCACTTGCTTGTTTATGAACCAATCAGCAAGCGAATGTTTGGAAAATATGTGTTGAGCTGGTTTTGTATATGAATATCACTGTGATCCACTTTTAGATGGCTTTTGCAGAGATTTTAACAAAATCTCGTAGTGATCCACTTTTAGATGGTGTTTGCACAACAGCGTAGAATTACAATTCTACAACCCCCACCGCAGATTGTAAAAGTTACAATATGTGTAATATGTTTTTAATCTGACAGGCCAGTAGACATGACTACCAGACCTAGTCTTAAGATGTTCAGAGTATAAATTAGGCTGAGGAAGTGTCGCCTGGGTAGAAGAAGGCTGGTTAGCAGTGAAAGATGATTGATTAGTGACGTCAATTAACACTGGTTTCTACCTGTCAGTAGTAACAGTAGTATATTTGTTATTAACGAAAACAGAGAAATATTTCGCAGTACAGGAAATAACTTTGTATGGACCGGAATATGTAGGCGTTAACGGTTTCTTTAGTGTGTCATTACGTACGAATATATACTCGCAATCCTCCAAAGTTTTTAGTACAAAAATATCTTTCGTTTGTGTACGTGTTAGAGTGAAGAAAAGATCTGACATACGTTGCTTTAGGTCCTGTACTAAATAAGTACTGGGCTTTGTTGAAATGTCCTTCTCGACGAACAGACCTGGAAGTGTAAACGAACTCCAGAACACTAGTTTAGAGGCAGTGCATTGTAAATCCTCTTTAATCACATTTCAAATTTATAGCAGGAATAGTGGCAAATTCTCTATCCAATTCCATGAATCGTTGCTGGTTGTGAGTACCGTCTTCAACTGCATATGAAACCTTTCGACAAGGCTGTTATCACACGATTGATAGGCCGTTGTTAAAATGTGCTTAGCATCCAGTAAATTTATGAACTCCGAGAAGAGGACGGATTGAAATTGAGGACCACGATCAGTAGTAATGATAGACGGGCATCTGAAAATAGATATCCAGTCTCGGAGAATTGCCCGAGAAACAACCTTTGATGATGTTGTTTTCAGTGAAACCACTACCGGTCACCGCGTAAAGCGATCAATAATATTCAGTAAATACTGATAACCTTCAACCTCTTGCAATGGACCGACCAAATCTACATGAATGTGCGTGAATCGGCCACCAGGTGCAGCAAAATGTTCAAGGGAAACTTAGTGTAGCGCTGGATCTTATTTTTCTGGCACTTAATACAGGACTGTGTCCAATATTTGACATCACCAGACATATTAGGCCAAATAAACCTCTTGCCGATCAGTTTTGCTGTCGTTTTACGCCCGGGATATGAGAAACAGTGGAAATGACCGAAGATCATTTTACGCTTAGAAGGAGGAACATAAGGTCTGGGGTGAACTGTACTGACATCACAATACAAATAAGTAGTGTTGAATGGTACGGGACGTTGCTCAAAACATAGTGAGGTATCCTTTTTTTACTGTTGGCAATTAAAACAACGTCTGTTTATGCGAAAGTAAATGGAAAAACTCGTAGCACGCCATCGATCAATCGCTGGAATGATTGTGTGGCGTTTCGTAAGCTGAAAGGCATCCGAGCGAATTCATACATGCCAAACGGTGTTGTAATTGTGATTTTATGTATGACTTCATCCGCGACCGTTATTTGATGAAAAGCCTTTTTTTAAAAAATCTAGTTGAGTAAATACCGTGACTCCTTGCAGACCTATCGCAAAGTCATACAAATTCGGGATAGGGTATTTATCCGTTTCCGAATCGTTTGTGCGTTGAGTTTCCGGAAATCTCCGCAGGGTCTCCATACCCACGCCTCAGGTTGAGGGACCATGTGTAATGGAGATGCGTAAGGGCTTGAAGACGGTCGTATTATACCTAGGTCCAGCATATGCTGGAATCAGGCTTTGAAAGCTTGTACTTATGTGGACGTAAGCGACGTGGAGGTGAAGGATTTTATGCTCTGCATTATGCCGAACAGGGTCCATGCATTTGAAAGGAGTAATGATCTCCGGGTACTTTTTGAGTGATTCCTGTAACCCGTTAGCAGCGGGCAACGCTGCACTGATCCTAGTAGTTGTATACTTCATGGTGAACTCTGTCGTTTGGTTCACCAGAGATCGGGAAGACATGTTAACAATTAAGCCAAAATGGGATAGGAAATCCGCAACGAGAATAAGCGTCTTGACCTGTGCGATAGTAAAAATCCACGGAAATGACCTTCTGAGATCATGATCTAGTGTTAGTGAAGTCTCACCAAAGGTTTCAATGTGGGATCCGCTTGCTGAGTATAAGAGGTCTTTTTTTGTTGCCATGTTGGGTTTTGGTGGTATGACACTAATTTATGCGCCAGAAATAGATGTCCGGAGTTTTCATCTTTAACGTAAAACAGACGACTAAGTGACTTCTCTCCGGCAGCAAATATCGTCCTTATATGCTACCGGAAAGGTCGTTTCTCACCTGTTGATTTGAATTTTCGCCAGTTAAGTTTGCTCCATAATTACAAGGTTTGTTGCACTGTTGAACCTGCTGGCCAAATTTATAATGATACCAGCGTGTATCAAATTTTAGTCTATTCCTACGCGCTGCAGACGATCTGCGTCTATCGTGCCGTGGTGAACGTCTGGCTTATTCATTAGAGCTGATGACTTGCTGTCGAATTGTGCTTTGCAAGTTTTCAATTGTAAAGTGAGATCAACCAGGTTTTCTTTTATTCGATGTAGTTCGTGTTAATCATTTATTGATGTAACGGACGGTGTCCGAACAGCAGTAAAAACTGCACTTGTGGGTTTGGTATCGTAGATTTTATCCGCGATTTCTGCCAACCTTTGTAATCTGGATCATCTGGAAACGAAGCTAAGATTTGGGTTGTGTGTGTGGAGTTTATCCATCCAAAGATTGCGTAAGAGTAATGTTCTCATTTTTCGAAGTAGTTGTGAGGGTTTGTTCTGTCCTAAACGCAGGTTATTAAATAGATCATGTAAACGCCACTCCTCGGATCCTGTGTATTATAGATTCTGTTAGTACATCGTATCGTTATTCTGCTGGTATATCATCTCTAAAAGGTCAGACACTTCCATAGCCACGTCCGCTGGCAACTTCTCAATTACGTACGCGTAACGAGAAGTTTGTGACGAAATTTTCTTTGCGTTAAAGATGGCATTTAATTGTGCAAACTACATTTGCACATTTATTTAGTTATATGAGGGTAGATTAATGGCGAGTGCTGTCTCGATGTGTGGTTCACTTGATTCGGCCATGGTAGTTAATTGAATTTATTAGCTCAATAAAATTGTTCGTATATGCTACGCTCCGTTGAAGATCGGTATGATTTTGCAAAGATTTTAACAAAATCTCGTAGTGACCCACTTTTAGATGGTGTTTGCACAGAAGTGTAGAATTTCCATCTCTCTGTGATTGCTTGATTTCAGCTTTCAAAACTAACAATATTTTAAATATTAAAAAAAATATTTTGGCATATTTAAAAATCATTTTCAAGTGAATATGATTTAAAAATATTTCTTGGCATATTAAAATACTTTTAAGTTAATCTGATTAAAAAAAAACAATTACTTGTATTTCAACTTCCTTCAAACAAATAATTTTCTTTTCCCTTTTTATACTTTCAATGTTGAAATCAATTTCAATGTTTTATAAGCTAACGCTTCAGTGGCCCAACGGGTCATGGCTAGTCTTGTCAGTACTAAGAGTTTAATAACTGTCCAATGCTCTGCCCGAATCAGGAAAAAAAATAAAAAAATAAATAAAAAATGACGATTTGTGTCAAAAAGAAATAAAACTAATAGGTATCGATTACATATTTGGTATATCAACAAAACTTAGTTACATTTTAGTTTCTAAAATTAAAATGTTATTAATCAAAAATTTAATTTGCGTTTTTATACTAATCAATGTACATATATATATATATATATATATATATATATATATATATATATATATATATAAATATATATAAAAGAAGTTATAGTGGTTCCAACGAGAGAAAAGTGTGTATATATTAAAAGAAGAGAGGTACCGCAAATGTTTTTTGGTTGTAATGTGGATTTAAAAAAAAATATGCTTTATTTTCCATAAGCATAATATTTAAAAAAAAAAAAAATCCACATTACAACCAAAAACGTTTGCGGCACCTCTCTTTTTAATATATATATATATATATATATATATATATATATATATATATATATATATATATATATATATACAAGTGCATAATGAGTCGTCTATGTATCTGAAATAGGAAGAGTTTGTAGGGAGAATGTTTTTGAATGGGTCACTCTCTAGAAATTTTAAAAATAGACAAGCAAGAACGCCGCTGAGAGGAGATCCCATTTGTAAACCAAATATTTGTCTGTAAAATTTGTTATGAAATGTAAAGAAACATTGCTTGGTGATTAGCTGGCATATTTTTATGATTTTAAGTTTAGGTAGAGGTAATTTAATTTTTGCTTTTGTTAGGTGTTTTTTTAGTAGATTTAAGCATTTCTCTAAATTAAATTTTGAGTGGTATAATAACTTAATAACGTCTTTAAAATTAAAATATGATTAATTTAAAATATAATTTGCTGTAATGAGCAAATTAATATATATATATATATATATATATATATATATATATATCAAATACATTTTTAAGAAATATAATGGCTTTTATTATAGGTTTTTTTTTTTTTTAAAGTAAGTATTTAAATAAATTATGATCTATAATTACATAGATTAAATTAAAATCAGTTGGATATTTACGTTGAATTTTATTTACGTGGAAGTATATTTTTCTGAAAATGAAATAAAATAAAATAAACACAAAATTACGACAAAAATTAAATTAATATCGAAAAGCAAATAAATAATTGCATAAAATTCATTAAAAAATAAGTAAATGACGTTCAAATTCATCAGGAAAATAATTACGCTGAAATATGTGCATTAAATCCGTTATACACTTCATGTTTCTACGGAGCCTCGAAAAACACGTCATATCTACTCGAAGTCCAAATCCAGGATTATTATTATTATTATTATTATTATTATTTTAAATAGAGTAATTAAAATAACGCTATCATCGTGAAAGTTTTAAGGAAAATAGTATAAAAATATCACCTATATTTAGAATAAGAGAAAAGACACTTGAAATTTCGCGACGAAAGAAGGCTTGAAAAATTTGAAGGAAAGAGGAACAGAAGGAAGCATACTTTATCTATGACAGATCAGAATTGGGGGAATAGCAAAAAGACAAACATTATTTAGGGCTTTGAATGATTCGATGTGGAGACCTTCTACGTCCTGAAGGGCCCCTGCAAAGAATAATGAAAGAAAAGATTGAAAATTGTAGCTGTATAGTTTCCGAGCGATATCTTGTTTTATGATATTACCATATTAGTCTTCACGCAATAAAACTTTCTTTAAGATATAAATATAAATATCTGATTTTGAATATAAGTGTTCTTTTTTCAGTAAGTTTCCCTGTTGCTTATTTGCTTCGTCCATGGAATTCTCAGTATGTTTTGTACATCCACATTTTCTTCATCTTTTGTGAGATTGTCCAGCATTCACTGTCGTACAAGAGGATTGATATTACATAGCAATTTAGCACTTTTTTCTTTGTAACAAAATTTTTGATTCTTAGTAATTTGTTTAGCTTTTCGAGTGCCTCTTCCGCTAATTCAACTTAGATATTTAAACTTCTGTATTTGTTTGATGTTAACATATCCAATTCATAGTTGGCATTTTAGGATTTTTCTTTTGCTGACAACCATATGTTCTGTTTTTTTACAGTTTAATTTTTAATGGTTAATCCTTTTCATTTTCCTTTACTACCTTCTCTATAGGAGGTCCTATAGTTTTCTTTCTGTGTCTGACATAAACACAGAGTCATCTGCGTAACTAATATTGTTAAGAATGTGTCCGATAATAAGTCCTGATAGAGTCCCCAGATCCCGTAGGATAGCCTCGCTATAGAAAGTGAAAAAATTTGGATAAAAGCCACATGATTGTCTTACGTTCCTTTCTATTTTTTGTACCAACTTCAATTTGTTTTTTTGTTTTTTTATCCGTATTCAAGCGGTTTGTTCCTAGTATAAGTTCTGGATTATTCTAGCCTTTCCGAATAGATCTAGTTTTCTTAACAGTTCAAACAGATACTTGCGCCGTACCTTAAATGCTTTTGCGTAATCTATAAAACGCAAGTGTACATCCTTTTGCATTTGTATTGCTCTCTCCGATATCCTTCTCATCATAAATATCACATTTTTTGTTCTGGTGTCCTTGACAAAGCCGCACTGTTCTTGTCCTATTTCTATTTCGTGCTTTATTAATCGGGATTCGAATCATCAGCTTTGTTATGGGACTCATTAAGCTGATTGATTGATGAAGCTCAATTCATTTTGTGACCATGTAAATGGTTAAAGAAATAACAAAACAAATGTTGTAGATATATCATATATTAAACAGTAACTACAACAGAAAAGTATTACACGACTAGTGTGTGTGTGTCAGTTGACCCAGGGTTCAATCTATTCGACTTTTATATTTAACCCCCCCCCCCCCCACACACACACACCACGAGTTTACTGTGGGTTCACCGAGCCCGGAGGCTCGGCCAAAAATATTCCCTTAGAACCCGCATAAACGGGTTTAGGACCTGTCTACCATCCAAGACGAAACTTTGCCCTTCGGCAAAGCTTCGTCCGGGTCCCTCTCTGCTCAAGGCAGAGAGTTCGACAGTAAGGAACAATCTATGCGACTGTTAATATTTAACAGCACCCCCCACGTGGGATGCATGTGGCACAAGGCCGAGTTTACCGTGTGTTCTCCGAGCCCGTAGACTCGGCCAAAATTATTCCTATAGAACCTGCATAAGCGGGTTCAGGGCCTGTCTACCTCCACGGACAAACATTTGCCCTTCGGCAAAGGCTCGTCCGAGTTCCTCTCAGCTAAAGGTAGAGAGTTCGACAGTTGAACAATCTATGCGACTGTTAATTTTTAACGGCCCCCACGAAGGATGTATGTGACACAAGACCGAGTTTACCGTGGGTTCTCCGAGCCCGTAGGCTCGGCCAAAAATATTCCCTTAAAACCCGTATAAACGGGTTCAAGGTCTGTCTACCTCCCCGGACGAAACTTTGCCATTCGGCAAATTCTCGTCCGGGTTCCTCTCTGCTCTAGACAGAAGAATTCAACAGTTGAACAGTTTGACACTGCTCCCCCAAGGCCTTCTCTCATTCTACTCTCATAGTAGGCGGAAGAATCCAACATAGACTCTTTAGTGGGAGATCACTACAACATATTTATACCTGGTTTCTTAGACAATACTCCGGAGATGGATCTACTGAGGTACTTCGATATATTGCAAGTGTCCTATATTTCGTTTATCACTTCTGTGATCTTGTTGATACCAAAACCATACAAGGTTGTGAACATTTCTATTACGCCATTATCTTGTCTTACTGCTTTGTTCCTGTTCATCTTGTATAGTGCCAATCTTATTTCAGATTTTAATATCTCCTACCCTTCTATATTTTTATGTATTGTAAATTTTTCTCTCTTATCATCTTTAGAGTATGTTTTCTTTTTCTATTATCATTGTTCCTTCTTTTGATTTTATACAGTTGATTGATGATCACACCTTCTTTCCAATTCATTCTTTTATTCTGTTGTGCATATTTATTTATCTGTGTTGCTCACCCTTTCTAATTCTGTGCATTTTTTATTGGTCCATTCCTCTTATTCCTCGGTATTGTTTGATGTCACTTTTCACCTTTACTAGAAGTTCATATGTCATACACTTTTTTCTTTGTAATAATCTTATTCGCCGACATCATTAGTGCTTCTATCAATGCGTTCCACTTTGAATTTGTATTCTTGCTTAAGTTATATTTTTTACCCTGTCGGTATTTATCACCTTACAAGTTGTGTCATTAAGTAATCTGTCGTACTGCAGTTTAGGCGTTGCTTTGGTTATCTTTAGTTTTCGGAATTTCACCTTATCTGGGTTAATTCCATTCTTCAAAAATGATGTTATTTCGTTGCTAGATTGATGGCCTACATTTAAGTCTGGTCTGGGCTGAATCATTAGGTGGATGATTGTTGCCGATTAAGGGTCAATGACCCTCGATGAATGGAAATAGGTGAATTCCTAGCACAATTAGATAGCCAAATCGTTTAGTTCCAGTCCCTCGTTGACTGCAATCAAATTCCTCACAAGGCTTCCGAAGAACACACAAAGAGAATTAGCAATGAGATCTAAACAAAAGAGCTGGAACTAACTTTTTCTATAAGTTCCCATCTATGGCTACTATTTGAAATTAATATCACTGCTTCAAGTCGACTTTTGCCAGAGTAGAGAGTTATACCCACAATGTTAAATATTCGTTCATATACCATCTTAATGAACTTGTAGTTTGACAACAGTCTTAGTATTTTCCATGGCGTTTTCTCTCACGTCTGTAATTGCCATCCGAGCTTCAATCCCGGATGTAGGAGAAGAATTACTATGGTTCTATAGTGGAATTCAATTCTACTGTATCTCGAAAGAAAATCCTACCTCTAGGCGGCGCCGTCAGGATCGCTATCGTACCGTAGGAAACCTATACCGGTATACGAAAATATTGCGACGGTGTCCAAACCCTCATGATCGAGGTGCGTGAACCTTGGGATTTACGGACTAAAGAACGGACTTACTAGGTGGTATATTTGCTGCTGGGATTATGACGGATCTACAATCAAGAAGATGGTATATTTTGATGTAGCATACGACTGGATGATGGTCGCTACTACAGTCGGCACTTGGGAATGCGCACTACTCGACCTGTCTTTTCCTGCGCTAATTCCGAGTTCCTCGTCCAAAATTGCCTTTTCGTTCTTTTCTAACCGCGATATTCAGGTCTCCCATGATTATAGCGATTTCATGTGATTTACATTGAGTCTTGGCGTTGTCAAGTGAATTGTAAAAGTTGCCCATATCTTCCTCCGTATTCTGCGCTGTCGGTATGTAGACAACAATTGCTATGTTAAAGAGGCTTCCCTTTCAGTTTAACTAAAAGAATTCTGTCCGAGAATTGATAGTATCCCAGGACACATTTCATCATGTCATTAGCAAATATTAAACATGCACCTCTTTCATTTTTCTCTCTGACTGCATGTATTATCCTGTATGTGTTCCTTGCGAAATCCCCGTTATTTACCCACCTAGTTTCAAATACACCTAAAATGTTCACATTTAATCTATTCATCTCTTGTTTGATATTTTCAGGCTGGCAAGGACCGGGCGAGGACTTAACTCCAATGAAGTTTTACTCACTTCACGACGTTATCTCTAATAATTTTGTTGATTATTGCTATGATTATTCTTGGGATACATAACGGAGTGATTTCCCATTGCCTTCTCCACAGTGTTTTTTAAACCCCAAAACTCGTTAGCTTGTCGTTGTCTTATCGAGAGTTCTTCCGCTCTTTAATAGCTTATTTTTCGTTCTACAAGGTTGCTAACCACCATCTTCGAACCAAACAAAGTTGGAAACCGGTTTAGTCGCGATGTTTCAGGAGGCTGGACGCTTTTATCGAGGTACCATCTTTAAAAACCAATGTGGAATTAATGAAACATCTTTGAGGGTAAACCGAGGCGTGTAATTTTCGGATATTTAACAATAGTTTAAGTGAATGGAGAGTACATGACTCTAGAGAAAGTTAATATTTTAGTAACAGTGGTAAATTATTAAGTTTCAACTTCGTATAAGTTTTCTCAACTCCTCACGAAGTAAAAAAGGGGAATAAACTTTCTTATCAATAGCATTTTAGTTAATCGAGATGGAAGTCAGAGAAAGAGAATGCAGTTATTAAATGAATTTCCTCATACAGTTAGGAATGAACAAAATACAAAGTTCCCAGCCCTTCCTATAAATTATAATTTCACATTCAAAGGTAACGTTCATAGCTTTAACTAGTTAGAATCACTCATGGATTCAGATACGGAAAAAATCCTAAAAATAAAATTAGAGACAAGAAACCATACACTAATCAGTAAATCTCTTCAAGTTGGTCAAATATAGTGGTGTCGGCAACTTGACGGCTTTTCACTAGGGCCCTGGATAGGGAAAGTGAAAAGGGGGTTGGAATTAAGTTCAAGATTAAAAAAAAAAGAATACCGTTAAAGGCAGACTTTAAGAATAGGATTTAAGTATTCTAACTTTTTAGAGAAATTAAAAATACATGAAATGCAATAAGTAAGCAAATAAAATATAAACCTTCCTTTTCAGAGTACGTCAATCGATGCCAACTGAACAGTTAAAAGCACTCGTACATATGTGCATGGAGAACAATAAAAATTATTAAAACAATATTTTCTCATGAGGTCAACAGAAAAGAAGCGATTATGAATTTCTGACGAGCGCAATGTGATTTTCTTTTCTCACAATAGCAATAATCCTGATATGCTTATAACAATAAAACATATTCAGTTAATTTCTTATAAAAATGTAATTTTAAAAATATAACTTAAAAATATATAAAAATCATATTTTTTCTTTTGCTCATCGGATGGGTGAATGTTTTTTTTTATCACAAATTTGTGTTCATTCAAATACTGTTTATTTATTTGAAAAAAGTAAGTATATTAAAAAGTTGTATTTTGTACGTTTTCGAGATACCAGTGAATGCTGGATAATTTTTGTACAAATGAAGAGACTTGAGACAATAGAGGCATGGTTCTACAGAACGATGCTGAGAATACCATGGACTAAACAAATGAAAAGGAGAAAGTTTTAAGGAAAATTGAAACAAAAAGAACGATTATACATAGTATCAGAAAGAGACAATTGAAAATTTTAGGCCACATAAATGAGGAAAGAGACAATTGAAAAGTTGTTATTTTCAAGACACACATATATTGAAGTCAAGAAGAACAGAGGGAAACAGCAAGTAAACCCCCCCCGCTACTTAACAAGTTTATGTAAATGAATGAGAGAATAGAGACTAAGAGGGATAAGGAGATAATCATTGCTTAACGCTGTGAAGAATAGGAACTGGTGGAAAGCCGAGATCACCCAGGTTCTGAAGGGACACGGCACATAAAAAGAAGAGATTATATTTTCTTTCTTTTCAAGCGTATCGTGTTTTACTTTCCTTTCCTATTCTTTCGTTAATTTCCACATGGAAGACACATGATCATAATACAAAGTAAAATGAAGTATAGAATTTATTAAAACAAAACATACAACAATTGCACATTATTTTAACTTTCTATAAACAGTGAAAAGGATGTAATAGAGATATTTTCTGCAAATAAGTGACTTAAGCAAATATGGAAAGATAAGGTGCTGAAAGTGGAATGTATACATGTATTCCATGACAACAGAGAAGAGAAACCTACGTTATGTGAAAACCTGGAAGAAGCCATGATACTAAATTCTGAGGTAAGATGGAGCAGAATAAAGCAACGTGAAGTTGTCATAAAAATGCTGAAGGTTTCGGGACTGGTAGCGTTACCAAAGTTATAAATTAAATAGATGAGAACGGCAAATACGAAGTAGTTAATTTTTATAGAATTTCCAGGGAAAATAGGTGCAAATAAATGCGAACTGCATCGACCAGTCATCTAATAATAATAAGGATTTTAATGAATAGAGTCCGTAGATTAGGCCGTATATAGGAGAAAAAACAATGTAGCTTTTCATTTCTTGAATACAATGTCTTGAACACTTTTCATGATTTGAATAATGTAAAAAAGATTTTGCTTATATATTACACGAAGACTTTCAATAAAAGGCAATATGAATAACTTCTTGAAATGTCAAAAACCTTTGCCTTTTATCCCCAACTATGGGTGAATTAATACTTATAAATGCAAAAATTTGGAAGCTGCGGAGGGCCATGATCACAAATACATTGAAAGGATATGCAAAGAGAGATAGAGAGAATCTATTTTGTATGGTTGGAATATATTTCAATCTGACATATATGATTATGCATGAAATTTCTCAATATTTTTACAAACTAAGGTCTTACATTATTGAAGATAAATGTTTCTTTTTACATTGGCCAATCTGATTTGCTTAAGTTGAATGAAATAAAATAAATAATATAATCTGAAGATTGCATCATTCGATTGACGTTCAGTTGTTCTGGATTAGTAGATACAGGCTCAATTTTACATCGCTGAAGTTAATTTAAGTTAAGCAATTTTGCTCTTCCCAGATCACTAACCAGATAAAATCAAGTCAAAGTATTTCCATGATTCAGTGAGTGCAAAATTGGAAGCGTCTAGTACCGATATAAAACAAAACAAAAATATTTGGACAAATAAAATCTTGTTCTTCCCAATTTAGCTCAGGTATATTTGGTGAATATAGCTCAATTATAGTCTCTAATTAATCATAGCGCATCGCTTTGTATTTTCATTAAATTCAAGTAAAAACGAGAAAAAAGAAAAAAAAAATATTTTTCAACCAAAATAATTACTTTAGGTTATATTTTGAATTTGATCTGATCAATCTATCTAATCTACCAAAATCTTGAAATAAATGGATAATCACAACTCTCTCGCTTTTACTACATATACCAGAGAACGGACACACACACATTCAGTTTCAGTTTCTCGAATATGATGATAAATCATTTAGTTCATAACGCTAAATTTATAAAAAAGATTACATTTGAACATTCATTAAAACTGATTAATTTCAGCTTCGGACAACAGCATAAATTCTACTTTACTGTGGATAGCTAGGCAAGGTATTATGCGGAATATATCGTGTTATTTTGAAATTAGTCTTTCTACACAATTTTATTTTGGTTAGTTGATCTTGATCTTCATAAACATGCATAGAATGTTGACGGCATAAGCACAACATATATACTTATATTACATATGTTCATATTATTAAGAATTTTCATATATATTTATTTAAAAGGGTAGATAGGTTCGCCTATCATTCAATTCACACTCTTCCCACGACTTGTGAACAGGAGCAGAGGTTTATCACTTGTTTCCTGTTTAGGATTGGGTTTCTGGTTCCGTCTAAAGTTTTCTCATTATATATATATATATATATATATATATATAATTTTAAAGATATTTTCTCAAAACTTCTAACAGCAAGGTATTTAATTATATACTACATGAATGTCAATAGAAAGCATGTTAAGTGCCAACTTTGAGATACAAATTAATCTACTATCCTGATGTCTAACGCAGGATCCGATTTAAAAAAAAAAAAAGACTTGGGCACATTTTAAAAAGTTATTAGACAGTGAAAATCTAATAACAGATTATAAAATTGTAGAATATAGTTGTTCTTGTAGACTTTGGCCTAAAAAGTATTGCTTTTAAATGTATGCTTACTAATTGTGCATCTATATATCTGAATTTTTATTAATTAACAAGTTTATTCTCGTAATTGGTTTACATTAACTATCTTTCTGAGTCAGCTGAAAAGTTAATATAGTCAAATTTTATTCATCCAGAAATAATGAAATTTTACGAATTCAATGGATAATTTGCAAATCGATCTTTACTCGCGTAAAGCTAAACCCGTGTGATTCATATGAAGCATGATATGAAAAGTAGATAATATTCATTTATGGCAAGGACGAGAGTGTGACACTATTTACCTATGTTAATTGGCATGGAAATTAAAAACGAGACATACTTAAGGCGAGAAAGAGCTATAACGAAAGACATACCGAGCGATATTATTTTTTTTTTAACAAAAGAAAAATGGGTAAAGATTTTATTTTCATTTACGAAGAAAGGTATTTTTTTCGCAGAAAATTCGTAAGAAAAGCGGGTATCGGATTCTGTCAGAATTAATTAGTGTCATGACGCGGCATACAAAGCAGAATTCTAGAAGATAATCGAAACTGGGTCAAGCATGCGACCGAGAAGGAATTCAGTGAAAATTCCGCTAATGAAATCCAGGTGACCCCAGGATAAGATAAAAATTTAATAGTCGCGAGGTGCGGTCCATAAGAATTCTGGCCGATAGAAAAGAAAGAAAGAAAAGGGAAGATAATTTTTTTCCCTTGGCTGATAATTGTAAACTGAGGCCAATCTAGCCACACCCACACCGCCGAAAGTTCATTGGCTGAGTGGTGGCGTGAGTGATGGGCGAAGGTAAACATATGAGAAAGAGGGGAAACTTGTTGACGCCCTCTGAAGGGAATTGGTGTGGGAAGTGATAAATTTTCCTGTCCGAAGACAAACAAAATCCTTATTGGGGATTTGGAATTATCGAAGAACCCAAACCACGACGCCCCCCCCCCGGTTTTGGTAAGCGTCTATATAAACGAACGTCCCCAGAGTTTCAGACAGTTGGAGTTACAGTTGAGTTGGGTTGGAGATCGGAGACGCACGCAGATCGACAGAGAGCTGTGAGCTCGGAGACCAGCCTCGCAGGAGTTGACTGAAAGATTTCCACGCATTCCGACTTAGACCTATAACCAAAAGCAATTTTTTTGAAGAACGACTTCGACTCACACCATCAAAACAAGTTTTAACGAATATCACCTGAAGATACCAAAAAAACAGTTTATTGAAAAACAACTTAAGATATCAAGACTCGCCTGAGAAACGCAAAGTGTCACGAATCCATAGAAGCGGATTGGGAGAAAGACGCAGTCCTGTATTCAGCAAACAGGTACATGTAATTTTTTCAACACATTTGAACCTTTTGAGTTTGTTTCATTATTTTTCTTTTACATACACTTGCACTACGGCCCGACGCCTGATTGATTTCGTCTACCTAAGATCAAATCACAACGTGAGTAGGTTAGACTAGAAATCAAGGCAGTTACTTCGGTAACCAGACGTTGGAGGCGAGCTGGAAACGGCAAGGCTGATATCGAATCTAACCCGACATCGACCGCGACCAAGACAACAAGAGGGGTTAGTGTCACACATGGTTCCGTGGTAAACTAGATTTCCATCCGAACCAGACAAGGGTTAGATCGTCACAGATGGTGCTGCAGTCAGCTCAGGGTTAGAGGCGTCACAATTGGCGGCCGTGACCAGGACTGACCGGTGGCGTCACAATTGGCGCCGCGACCAGCATGACAAGACCCAGGGTGACGTCACAAGAGAGAGAGAGAGAGAGAGAGAGAGAGAGAGAGAGAGAGAGAGAGAGAGGTAACGAAAAGAGTAAGTAAAAGATAAAAAGATGTGTAGTGAAAACTTTTGGTATTGATATTAACGAAAAGATGTTGCCCACTTGGTAGACATTAAAAATTAATATATATATATTTATTCATATCAAGCAGACTTCACTAAAGTTTTCTTCCACCATTTTTCTTGATCTAATTAAAATTAATCGTTTCCTTACCAGGAATCTAATCCTATATTGTGTAGTCATTTTATAATATTTCGCTCTATCGGTTCGAATACTGAATCGAATCATATTTTCAGCGCATCACGTATTTTCAAACAATGAATTTATCACTGGAGAAAATAAGATAAGGCGATATTCTTTAAGCTTCCTAATATCTAACATCTAATATTTACATTTCCGCTGAACAAAATTTCTTATCCACAATCAGTGCTGAAAAGTTCTCAGCCTGAAGAGAGTAAAAATTTCTAATGTTGGATCACTGTGTCAAATTTTGGAAAGTACGTTGGCATGCAAAAGATTTGGGACAGCAACATAAAATAATTATGCACCTTTATTTTATTAATAAGTTAAGATTGTTTAGCAGTATGCTTCTTATCAGTAGTGAATGTCGACCTTGATAGGAAAATAAGTTGCTGCAAATAAGTATGAATTGTTCTATCTTATTAATATGAGTGGAATGTGCCTTGGCAAGTCATGGTAGTTGAACATTATCTTGCTTTTGACACTAAAATAATGGCTAAATTTCTGCTGAAACTAAGATGAAGGTTGTGATTTTGAAGGGGAAGATGACTCAACCAAGCAGCTGGGAATTTCTAGAAACAGTGCTTAAACCACCCAAACGATGTTTCTACTACTGGAAGTGTTTTAAGTACAAAGAAAACCTGAAAACATAAAGGTTAGACATGAGAGATGAAAGAAAGATTTTGCGAGTCTTGTTAGACAATCCAAAATTAACAGCCCAACGAGTAAAGAGTGAATGCAAGCGAAACAGTGAGCTTTCCGTTGATACAATACGCAGAGTATTACGATAAAACAACTAGATTGGGCGTATAGCAAAAAAACATTAAACAAAAAGCACCGGAATAGAAGATTGCAATGGTCAAAAGAACATCTAACATGGGATGTTGGAAAGTGGCAAAAACTAATTTTTAGTGATGAATGCAAAATAAAGTTACATTCTAATGGAAGGGAATATGTATGAAGACCAGTGAGAGAAAGAAACAATGCAAGATACAAAACAAAGACGGTAATATTTAGTGGTGGGCACTTAATAGTATGGGGTTGCATCGAAAGCGATGGTAGAAGAATATTGGTAAAAGTTAATAGAAACCTAAACAGCGAAACTTTATTAGTTTACTATGGTCTCTTTCCTGTTCATTAAAAGAAAATTCTAGTAAAGAAAATGTGTTCTCTGACAGGGATCGAACTGGTGGTGTCCCCTACAAAGTTTTAGAGGAGCAGGTTCGATCCCTATCGGAGAGGATTTCTCGAGTGCGCAGGTCGACAGGCGTAATGCATACTGTGTAATAAATAAAAATATGCTACAAAAAACCTGTAATCGTGCGCTACCTGCAGCATGGTCGGATCATCGGCGACTAAGGCTAATCCTTCACCAGGTAGGATTTAAAAATATATATCAAAAGGAGGATGAACCTTCTTGTAGGGTCAACAGCCATCTAATACATAAGCTGGGCTCAATAGTTTTGTATGCAGCCAGTGCAGTGACGGCACATCAACGCCGGGATTCCTAGATAGAAGCCAATGTCCAGAGCGGAGGATTGCCCTGATGGCGGACTTGCCCGGGACACGTTAAGCATGAATAAATACCTCTCCGGCATTTAACCTAAATATGTGAAGGGAACTGGTTAGGTGTTCAGCTGCGCAGTGACCCAATGACCACACTCGGTGTCATGAGACTGATGATAATGAAATTTTGAAATCTTGCAATAAATCCTGAAATATTCACTCCATTATTCTATATCTTTATTTTCAGATGATTCATCAAATAAACTAAAGGTAAACATAAAACCACAATTTGGAAATAATACATCAACTAAAAAATAAAATGCTCTGTAAATATCTTTTAGCATATATATTTCGATTTATCTTTCTTCTATAGCTAGTGAGTTGCAGGCAGCTCATCAAATGATGGTTGGTTGTATTTGATTATGGTTTTAAAAAAATAATTATTTTAATATTTTTAGGAATTTATTGAATGTATGTTTATATATTTAATTTCATTAATTAAAGTCTAATTTGATTTAAGTGAAAACTTTATTTATTTATTATTATCTTCCGACTTCTTGCTTTCCAGTAAACTTTGATCTTCAAAAATTTAAATGTAATGTCAACCGTTATCTTCAGTCTTTTTAATTTCTGTGCTTTTATTTTTCTTTCTCCTTAATAGTATTTTATTTCTCTCATATTTTCTCACAGTCAGTAACCCATTGCGTCTTAATGGCTTTATTGTCTTGCTTTGGGTGAAATGATTAAAAAAATGAAATAAAAGATCCTGTATTCAATAATATGCGTCTTATTTTATTTTCGTCATTTTTAAATGAAAGAAAACTGTCATTTTCCTTTTTCAGTAATTCATACTATATTTTTCTGATATTTTAATTTTTAATTTTTCGATTTTTAAGTAGAATACTTGTAAATTTTCTGTATTTTTCAACATTTTCAAATATTTTAATTTTTAAAGACGCGCTTTATATAGTTCAACATATTCAACAATTCTCTCAGCAAGGCGAAAATTTCCCATTGAAATCAGACTGACACGTATTGATTTTCTTCAGGCAAAACGTGGTCAATAGATTTACTGATAATTAAAAAGCCACACGACTTATCAATTATGCCGATATTGCTTCTTCATGGAATAAAATTTCACCGTTTATTATTTTTTCTCGTTATTTCTCCTAACTTTCCAGATGCATGACTTCATGTAATAATATTACACTCAATCTGCTAAAGCTGGATAAGGCATTGGTGGTAATGTAGGTAGTCAAAGATGGAGGTTAAGTGTTAATATCTGTTATCCACCTTCACTAGTTAGATTGGTTGATTTACTTACTTACTCAAAACCTTCAGATTTAGTCTACATTGCGAGAAAAGAGACATAAACTACAACAACAACAGCAAAAAAAACCCAGGTTTGAGAAGAAAAAAAAAAGAAATAATAAATAGTAAACTTTTGATTTTCAAGTTCTTGCTTGATGGATTGGGTTTGTTTTAATTTCTGGGATCAAAAATTATCACTGTTTACATTAGGTACACGAAGACTGTTGTGTTGTGACAGCAAGAATTCAAAAGCAGCAACTGCAGTTAAAAGTGAAGTTTCTGTGAGTGCAGTCAAGTATAACAAGTAGCATTCAGCAGCAGGCAGTTTCAGAATGATCCCACTGGACGATAAACTAGTGATATCATGACATAATAATTACGAGTTCAGTGGGAAGTGGGTAATATGTATTTGGATTAAGTGGAAATGAGCAATAACTACACTAGTTAACCTAGTACATGGATAGCGGAGCGAGAACAATGTACCCCACCTAAATTAAATAACGGGTTCAGTTCAAAATTCCCTGATGGTTACCCGGATGGAAAATCACCTGGTGAAGCAGGGTACGGCGAGCGAAACGTTATGATAACAGCAAAGATAGAATTAGTAGCATGCATATAAATTATGTTACCCCATGGCTGTTTTTTTCGCCATTATAAAATGCTCTCAAAGAAGCAACACTAAAAAAAAATGAAGAAATAAATAAAACAGTGATAATATATAAAAATATATATTCCTACAAGAATTTTTTTGTTTGAACAACGCAGTTAATTATGGATCCCCAAGTAAAATTTAATTTTTACATG
>CAHIKZ030000001.1:150000-172500 GCA_903632075.3 Acanthosepion pharaonis
TAATATCTCCAATAAGCAAAATACTTTGCTGTATTTCAAAGCGATTTTAAATTGACTGGAAGGAGTTTCGTTTTTAAATTGCTAAAATCGCTAATTTAGCGCCATTTTTAGTCATCTTTCATTGCAATGTAATTCTCTTTATTAAAAAAAAGCTTTCAAAAATAAAATATACTTTTTCTGAAATTTATTTGATGAATATTAGCTGATTTAAAGTTTAACTAATCTGATTTGAAACAAATATTACTTTAAGTTTAAAATATCGCACAAATGTATTTTTAACACGGTTGTATCTGTTTATTTAAGGTGTTGACTGCTTGACTGACAGACGGAAGTTTATCTAATATTTTTCTACGGTCGACATACCTGTAAAATTTACCTTAGGAATATAACGTAAGCGCCTTTTTTATATAATTTTTAACTACGTTGTAATCTTAAAAAATTATGAAAATATTAATTTTTCGAAATTTCACAAAATTAAATAAGTAGGGGGATGACAAATGTAAAAATAATTTTAAAAATTATTCAAAAATAATTTTATTCATTTGTGAATAAGTTTCAAAGGTTTCATTAAATCCGACAATTATTTGATTTTTACAAGAAGTTCCAAATCAATGTGTTTTTCACCGCAAAAAATACGCTGACGCAAAAAAGAAACGATTTTTAACCAAATTTTCGAATGTTCTATAAAGGATAAATACTTTAATGTAATGATAAAAATACTTTGTTCTTTCTTAATAACATAAAGGTCTTGACAATAAAACTTTGCTTTTATTAAGTTTGGGGCATTTTTTCATCATGATATGCTATATTTTTTAGCAGATAAAGATAATAAATTTACTCAATGATATCGAATTAAAAAGTTTATCTTTTTATCTGAATTTATGAATTTATGCTTCTCCTTGCTTGCAACTATATAAAATGAAATTAACTTTAACGGATTTATGAAGAAATTTTTGACGAATTTTATCTTTTTTCATTTTGATTAATTATCTGTATACGGATGGTGATCTCTGAGTTGTGAAATCGGAGGGATCAGAGGAAATTGGTTGAATCGAAGAGATTTGCCAGTAATGATATATCTTCTTCGGACATTTATCTCCTAGCGTTAAGGAAGCCTTTTCAATGGCAGATTGTACGTCTACTTGATAATGTTGATGACGACCGTAGGCCTCAACTAATACAGCTTTGATGATGATAATAATAGAAAGACCCAAAACGTTGCAATGTTTTCACACACACACACACACACACACACACACACACACACACACACACACACACACACACACACACACACACACACACACACACACACTTCGTAACATGAATAACGAAATGCCAGAAAACGAATTTTTTTGTTTTAATGTCCGAAAGCATTTTTATGATTTAAAGATACCAAAAAAGTGAACAATAGCGTCTTTCTTTCTGCTAGAAAATATTTCACAGTGAAAATATTTCACAGTGAAAATACTTCACAGTGAAAATACTTCGGTCTTTATCGATTTTTATGTGGGGTCGGGGTCATCATGTGTTTATTTGTGAGTTTTATTTCCCTTTTTTACCCCTCTCAGACAAATACACTTCATGATATTTTTTCTTTCTCTCACACGTCACTGTGAAGGCTAAACAAAACAAACGTTTCTATAAGTTGCTATTTTTACTTTTCTACATACTAGTTTCGTCTCTTCTTTCTCCCTATGCATCTATAGCGATACGAGAATTTTTTTCCCTTTATTTTCCTCTTCGCTAAATCTATCTTCGTTTTTTTTCTTTTCTCTCTGCTAAAACTGTTTGGTTTGTCCACTCTTTCTGTTGATCTCGTCTTTATTTATTTGCAAGTTCTACGACTTTCTTGTTTTGCAATTGAGATGAGAACAAAATTGTTCTACAAAGAGAAGGCAGCCGAATGGCATGGACTGTTTACAATATGCGTCCAAATTGTGTATTACATTAACTCAAAACTAGCCCCATTGAGTCTTAAAGTTCAATCTGTTCCCAGTGGCCAATTTGGACCGTAATCTTTAGAGCATCACTTTTACTGACAGTTAAAACAAAGACAGTAATCATTTGTCATCTGAAAAATCCCCTGTTTGCTTTATAATTTTATTGAACTTAATTCTAACTTTCTTCATTTAGGTAGGCATTCTCTTTTTGAGCAGCTGTCTAATATCTTTCCTTTCTTATTCTACCTCTCTTTCTCTTTCTAACCTCAGTCTATTTTTTCTTTAAGAACTTTGATCTTAAGTTGGTGTGGCCAAGAGAAATTAGCGATTCTGTTGTGGGACGCAATTTTAGATTGGGCGTTTCTCCTCTTTACACCGGTTTCTCGGTATTTATCGTCGTTCTCTGCCTTGTATCCACTTCGTTCGTTCGTTCTATCACAACTGAACGTATCGTACGATGTACCCCGACAGAACTCACTCTTTTCTCCAAGATGGTCTCGTTTGACGGAACGAGGCACTATGTCTGCTACAGTCGGTCAATGTGTTTATCTTATATGTATCAGCAAAGCCGTCCTCTAATACTTAATGGCTGGGGTGAGAAGTAAATTTAAGATTTATGTTTAATGGATCCCAAACCACCTGATAAATACTTAACTAATTCAAAAGCTTATTTACTATCACGGGCTTGTATATATATATATATATATATATATATATATATATATATATATATATATATATATATATATATATATTACTTAACTAATCTATAGCTTACTTATTGTCACTGGCTTGTAAAATCTTATGCAAAAACATAAGAAAATCTATTAAATGAATTTTCCATATGTTCATTTTATTTAAACTTTGTTATCATAAAAGTAAATCTGACAAAATTAAATTTTCTCAAAATGGCAACTAAAATCCCAAAAGCAATTTGACCTTTCCTAATGCTAAATAAGTTGGCTCCTATTATTTCTCTTCCACAACTATGAACGTGAGAATATTAATCACATTATTTTATTTAACTATTCTAATTAAGGTCTTTAATATCTCATAAAAACTGAATGCATACATACGTATTTGTATGCGTACATTAGCGCGCGTCTATAACAGTCGCAGAAAACATTGCAAGTGAGAAAGAAAGCGATAGCGAGAGATATATAATGAAGGAAGAGAAAGAGTGGGGAGAAGGAAATATACTAATGGTTAAGAAAAAATAAGAAAGAGGTACGAATATAAGAAAATTCAACAATGTTAATGCTAGAGGTCCATCAATATTGATATTAAAAGCAAATAATCTTATCAATCAATGTGTCTTTCAAAAGTTTGTGTAGATGAAATAATAATGGAAAGGAATAGAAAATATAGAGAAAAAAGAACAAATAACGAAAAAACAGACGAAATCTCACATATATTTCCAGAAAAGAAAAACCAATTTAGTTTTTACTGGCAAATCAAACTCCTATTCGATGTGGCAGGAATAGGTTGTATTAATAGAAAATCAAATGGGGGAAGAGTTGCATACATAAGTTTGGATTGTCATTGGCTCTTACATTTCTATTTTACTGTTTTTCGTTTCTTATCATTAATCTATAGAATTAAATGAGATGTGTAGAGATATGTGCATACAAAATAGAAATAGACTGAAAACAGAAGAGAAAGTACAACACAGGAATTACATAAGTAGTTCTGTTAAAAAAACAAAGTAAATAAGCAAAATCTAATTGTATGAATGGAATAAAGAAACGTGTGATGGCTTCATTTGATTTGGATGAGGAAAAACAGGAAATTTAATGTTTGACTGCAAAATTGTTACTTCTAAACAGCTTTTCAATTCTAAACATACTAATTGGACTGAAGAGATTTATCTCATTCAAATTTTTTATCCATCGATTTTTTTCATAGTGAATTTATTATTATATTATGGTTGAGATGGGGCGGCTGTAAATACGGCATTCAGTTATAATAATCCTAATTTAATTCAGTATGGAAATCATTACAAGAAATTTATTTTTTAGCGACTTTTTATGCGCTAAAGTAAGATTTAGTCGTCTTTTTCATTAATTAGAAAGATATTTAGAAATGACGAGCATTCATCTTTCGATTTCTGAATATACAAGAAATTCACAAGAAAAATAACATAATTAATATCCTAGACAAGAGGAAGTTAAATTTAAAAAAGTTTGGTTTCGATATTTTTGAAGAAACAATCTCATTATTTTGTGTCATATTCATTTATAGCAGACAACATTTAGTTAACGCATAAAAAAGATTACAAGATTTTGAATTTTCTTCAGTAATCTTTTCTGACTAATTAAAACTTAAGTAAAACCTAACAATCACTATCTTTAGTCAAAGCTTATATTCTATGTTAAAAGAGGACCACTGCTTGTACCAATGTGTATTTTACCAGTTATTTTTCTAACTTATCAGTCAATAAATGAATAAAATAAAACTATTACTGTCCATTCAACAATCAATGAAAATTATTTTGCAAGCTAACATCATTTTTTAAGCAATCGGCCTTAATCATCATTTTATTTCGTGTTGATACTTTTGTATTTTAAGAATACAAAGAGAGAGAGAGAGAGAGAGAGAGAGAGAGAGGAGAGAGGAGAGAGAGAGAGAGAGTGTGTGTGTGTGTGTGTGTGTGTGTGTGTGTGTGCATGTGTGTGTATGATAAATATACCAAAAGAATTTCAGTTTTTTATACCTGTGTTTTTAATTTATTAAAAATATTGTTAATAACTTCTTGTGGTGTGAGATTTTATGCAACTCTAGGGCTAGTCATTATATTGTAAATAAATATCTAGGATGCTATAGAGAGCTTAACTTAATATAGAAATATCTGAGTAGTTTAATGAAACATTTTATTATAATTGTTGTGAGATTACTCCATATTTTGTCAACGACTGCAAGATGCTTTAGTGATAGGAAGTTTGCAGCTTCCCATCTGAGGAGTAACTTTTTAATTCTCACCGGACCACGTGACGCATTGAAAACAATAATAGATAACATAAAATACTCAAAGTTTACCTCAGAGACATATTTAATAATTCTACTAAACAAAAACCTTTTATCAAAATATAAGTCCCATAATATATCAAAAGAATATTGCACAAACGTACGTAAGGAAAAGAACAGCTCTCTCTCTCTCTCTCTACACACACACACACACACACACACACACACACACACACACACACACACACACACTGTCTTTCTCTCTCTCTCACTCTCTCTTTTTTGTATTCTTTCTAAATAGTTTGACCAGGAAATAAAATATGCTGTTGTTAATTGTACATTATTGTTTATATGTTTATTCTTATACTTGTTTGGAGAAACTTCAGCAACTAATATAAATTTAATTACTCTAGTGTCTCTCTCATTCTCCACTAATTCGTGATACCTAAGATTTAAAATGAACTTTAAAAATTAAAAAAAAAACTTTCTTGAAGCTTTCATTTTAGCTTTAAGTGAAAGCTAACGGATTAACTTTACTATATTCAGTAACCAAAATACTCTGTAGTATATTTCAAACAGTAATTATATTTATTGGAGTCCGATTAACATTTTTTTTTTTGGGGGGGGGGGTAAAAATAGCTGATTAGCGCCCTTTTTTAATCATCTGTCATCGCAATATAATTTTTTTATTAAAAAATCTTCCCAAAATAAAATATGCTTTTCTGAAACTTTATTTGAGGAATATTAGCTGATTTAAAGTATAATTAATCTGATTTGAAATATATTATTTACTTGAAGTTGAAAGTCTCCGGACTTCTCGGTCTCTGCGAAATGAATCTTAACTCTTCAATCTCCCCACCTTACTCTGATTTCTCGATTCTTGGCTACCTTCCTCTCCTTAGAAAGGACTCAAATGTCCACATGCATGGTATAGGAGCTATGTTCGCGAACATTTCACGCTGGCTTGGGAACTCTCTCTTGAATCTTCAGACCATTCATACATGCGTCCCCGTCCCTCTCTACTTAACTCTTTTTCCACCATTCCCCTTCCTCTCAAGACTGTTGCATGCTAGAGAATATTTCCTATAATATAGTCAAGGTCATCTTCCTACACCGGTTTGCAAACATATTCGTATACGGAGACTTTAATTCCCACCATACATAAACCATAAGGTGGCTTAAACACTTTGTCACTCACCTTGCTGGCATCCAAGTCCTTAACTTCTCACTCACTCAATCTCTCACTCAAGACGTTGATTCCCCTCGAATTTCTCCAATAACCCTGACGGATCCGCTTCTCTTTTCTATCTCTTTTTTACCTTTATCTCCGGCTCTACAACGCAGCTCTGCCTTCTTGGCAACTCTGATCATGCGGTAGTGTCTGTAAACATTTCCTTCCGCTCCACATCCAACCAACAGAATATCTTTCTGTTATCAACAAGTAGATTGTGACTCGTTTCGTGATTTGCTTCGTGACGTTCCTTTGAATGAAGTTTTTAATCATCTTGTTCAAAAATGCACGTCCGTGGTCTCCTCCTGAGTGAAAGCCGGTATCGATGCTTTCATTCCAGCAAGAAAATACAAAGTTAAACCGTATTCATCTCCTTGGGTCTCAACTGCATGCTCGGTCGCTATAGCTCACAGGAATCGCTCTTCCGGGTGTACCTCAATGTGTCCTTAATGAAGCGAAGTTACTGTTTGCTGATAGAATGAAACAACGTATACTATCTCGCAAATTCGGTTCTAGAGATTATTAGCGGCTCTGCAAGTGTGTGCTGAACAAAAATCCACCATTCCACCTCTATTCTATCAATTCGAAGTCCTGATATTTATAACAGATAAGGTTGAATAATTCTCTTCCAACTCAACATTCGACTCATTTGTAGTAATCACACCTAATTTCCCCGCTGGAACTGAAGCTCTATTGAATGATAGGCACATAACCCCGTCACTGGTCTCAGGCATCATTTCTAAATTAGACTCCCATATGATAAGTAGAAGCGATGGGATCCCAGCCGTCGTCCTAAAGATATGTGCTCCTGGGCTGGCTCCAGTTCTCTCGAAACTCTACAACTATTGTCTCGTTGCTTCCCGCTTTCCAGCTTGTTTGAAGTTCACCTTTGTAGTTCCTGATTTTAAGAACTCTGGATAACCTTCTGATCCCTCTAAATATCGCCCTATTAGTCTCCTACCGCTTTTCGATATAGTATTCGAGGCTTTAATCAATGCTGAAGTAGATAAGCATCTTACCACTCATGACCTACTCGCGGACAAACAATATGGATTCCGTATTGCCCGGTCTAGCGTTGACGGGCTTACGGTTATTACTGAATATGTATATCAAGCTCCTGATAATAACGGTGAAGTTCAAGCAGTGGCTCTAGATATTTCAAAGGCGTTTGACAGGGTTTGACATGCTGGTTGCCTACGTATTCTTCAGGGCTACGGTATTACAGGACGATTGTTTGATTTAATCCAATCATTCCTATCAAATCGTGAAATGAAGGTCGTTCTGAACGGGTTCACTTCCAGATACTTTCACACGAAGGTGGGTGTCTTCCAAGGCTCTATCCTGGGTCCTACACTGTTTCTGATCTTCCATTATCTTCCTGATGTCAGCAGTTCTCAAGTAGGCATTTATACAGATGATACTACCATTTACTCCTGTCTCAATAGAAAATCAGTCAGAGTTGATAAAGTTAACCTGGCTGATGCTCTTGAAAAGGACCTTCAATCAGTGGTTAACTGAGGCAGGAAATGGCTTGTAAATTTTAATACCTCCAAAATGAAACTGCTCTTATTTAACCACTACAAAGACCACCCCTTCTGTCCGCCATCAGCATAGCTGATGTTCGATTCCTGGAGAGCGTCTTACTGCACCTTCTTGGCCTCACATTTTCAACTGGCTTGAAGTGGAACAACTAAACAGAATCATTAGCTGCATCTAATGCAAGGAAAGTTGGTTCATTGTGTCGTGCCAGAAGTTTTTCTCGTCAGAATCCATATTGTACATTTACAAATCTACCACTCGGCCATGCATTGAATACAGTTGCCATATCAGTTGTGGTGCCCTGTTATTCATCTCGATGTTCTTGATAAAATCCAAAGAAGGATCTGCAATGTGATCGATACTGACTTGGCATTTCGACTACAGTCACTTTCTCACAGACGTGATGTTGCTTCCTTCTGTCTTTTCATGGCAACTGCCCTGACGAGCTTTTTTCCCTTGTATCCCGACTACACGAATTTAAGCGTCCTACTAGATTGGCATCTTGGTGCCACCCTTTTACTGTTGAAATAGTTAAATTCTACCCCAATAGTTTCTTTTCTCGTACTTCCCGACAGTGGAACTCCCTTCCGTTTACTTTCTTCTCTTATAACTACAATCTTCAAATTTTATAATGCGATGTCAATCGCCGTCTTTTTGCTGTCTTGAAACCCGTTCATCTTTTATCTTTTCCCCTCTACCCAGTCTGTTCTCTCGTTTCACCCTCTGTAAACCCCTTTCATTCCTGCCTTCCTTGTGGTGAAATGATAAAAAAATAACTGAGAAAGGGATTTTTAAAACAAACAGTAGCTGTGATTTACGTGCTTTTCATTGCTCGTCAATCACTTAAGTGAGAATAAGGGTGTTGACATGTTTATATTGTTCTACGGAGACTTTATCTGTTAAAACATAATTTAAGAAAATGTAGCGTGAACGCGTTTTTATATAATTTGTAAGTACTCAGTAATCTGAAAAATGTTGGATATATTCCCCGTAATTTAATTTTAGGAATGTTGACCTTAAATTTAATATGGTAATCGATCTTATTTTCTGATAATGTCGTGTATAGCCACCTATACTTTCAAAATGGCATGATTATATACACAAAAAAAATTTAAATTTAAAAAAAATCTTAGTGCGTGATGATTTGTATTAAGCTTAGAAAATATTGTCTTCATTTAATAACTTAATAACCTAACTCGATCAAAGGATTTTTAAAAGATTTTTGAAACTTTATAAATTATTATAATTAAAAAAAAAATGAAAACAATTTTTGTAAAATTTTCATAATAAAAATTCATTATTCATCGAAAAAATTGTTTTCTTCAAACTATAATGTCTTTTATATATATTATTTATAAAAACAATTAAAAACTTATCTAATTAAATAATGTCATAGCTTTGTAGCAGTTTTTATTTTACTATTCGGAGCAGGTTTTGAAAAAAGCAGTCACTGTATGAAAAAAAAAATAGATGAGTTCTGCATTTAACTAATAAAAAGTTTACGATCAGAATTTAATTTCTAGAAATTTCATGAAATTAAGTAAGAGAGTGGTAACATATCAAAAAAATATTTTTTACCAAGATTTTCTAAAAATAATAATTAAAAAAATAAATTCATTCATTTGTAAATAAGTCCTGAAAGTTACGACAATTATTTGATTTTTTCAAGAATTTCCATATTGATGTGTTATGCCGGAAAAAAGTGATAAAATTTCGATAGACAGCTCTGTTACGCAGTTGGCTCATAAAAAACAAGATATTTAACCAAAATTTTGAACGTATTACAAAGCTGTACAAAATTTAAAATACATAATTAAAAAATACTTTGGTCTTTTCTCTTAATAATAACATAAACATTTTGACGATAAAACTTTCTTTTTATTAAGTTTGGGACCTTTTTTTCATCGTGCTATACTGTTTTTTTATCAGAAATTTGGAAGTACCTACATTAAATATATCCCTTGAACAGTTAGTAATCCTGTAACAATATTTTATGTATTTAAAAGTTTTGAAAGCAATAATCGTTTCAACATATTAAGAGCAAAATGATACTGCGTTATTAATAAAAGTCAAAGAATAAAAAAAGTATTTGAAGTGTCATTTTCCTTAGAACACCTCAACCCAGCAGATATTTGTAGAACCAATTCATTCTGAGAGATAATTATAATATATTAATGCCAAGTTGATATATTTTTCCATGCCATTAATATTTTCCAAATTCGAAAGAAGATGTCTCGTTCCCAATGGAATTGCCTGATTAAAATTATATTTTATCTGGGACTGATATTTACTTTTACCTTTTAAGGAGTGAAGAGACAAGGAAAATTTACCCCACTTTTTGATGTGTTCATTATTCTATATAAAGTTTATTTTCTTTTTAAATGAAAAAAATATATTTCTAAATGAAATTATCACATAATGAAGAATAATTACAAGACCCTAGAAGAGACCAGTAACTGAAAGAGGAATACATTGAGGAAAGCACTAGTGACAACGGCAAAAGAGTTCACCCCAAGGGAAGAGATACAAGAAAAAAAAAATGGATAACAGATAAAATTCTCGAGCTAAACAAAATGATACAGTAGATAACGCCAAGGAATTGTGTAAAATATCGGATGTTGAGCAACAACATTAGAAATAAATTAAATCTAATAAAGCTGAATAGGTCAATGAGAAGTATACAGAAATAGAAAAATTACAGGACATAGATAAAATAAATAGGAGGATAGTAAACGTGGAATGATACATAAAATGCAAATTAGAGAAGACGAGAGTTAGCTAAAATAGAAAAAAGAAAAGATGCCGCATAAATGGACCGAATACATTGGAGAGCTCTACCGTGACAACAGAGGAGAGAAAGCTATAATGCATAAAAACATAGAAGGACGCATCGTATTAAAATCTGAAATAAGTCATGATGAAGAAAAGAAAAGCAGTAGGACCAGGTGAGATTGTAATAAAGAGGCTAACAGCCTGAAACGTGTTTACCGAAATGATAAATATGACAGTAGCGAAATACCGGAAGACCTAAGTATATCCATCTTCATACTATTGCCAATAAAATCAGGTACAAGTGAGTAGACTTCATCTAAAAATCAACTTGATAATCCACATAACGAAACGATAAGGATTCTAATGAATAGAGTTCGTAGCAGAATTAGACCGGAACAGTGTGACCTTCATCTCACTGGAACAATAAATGCTACTTTTATGATCAGAACGCTAACAGAGCGAGCAATGCAAATGCATAAGGATTTATAACTCCGCTTCACAAAGGCAATTGATAGAGTACATGGAGAGCTACTAAAAATCCCTGATTTACACAGGAAAAGTATTTGCGTAATTTGTAATCACTACTGATAACAATCAATTTCTATACGGATAGAGAACGTGCTTAATGGATATACAAAAATATAAAGAAGAGTGCAAAAAGAATGCATTTTCTTAATGTTATGGGAACTTACCCATAATAATAATGGACTATTCCTGACATTATAAATACTGCGCCTCTCAAGAGGTATGATGGAGATTGTAAGACGAGGAGAGATAATTGAGAGCATATTGTAAGGACATTGGAATAGTGATACTTGTCGAGACAACATAGTTTACTCTAACCAAATCTGATAGTCATTACTAATACTTCTACTTCTTTGTATTATATTTCTGTTGTAATATATCTTTGTATTCCATACCTGTGTTCGTGTTATTCTCTCATTGGTTCTAACTTTGGACCATCAACGTGGTACAAGGAACTTGGACCATAACACTTAACGAATTTATTTAGCCTGTACAGCGAGGCGATACTAAGAAAACCTACTATGATTTATTATTCAAAAATCTTATGTGATAGCAAACTCAGAAAGAGAGCTGAAAAAACCCTTTTAGATAAAGTAGAGGAGGAAAGAAATAAGAAAGACTATTAACTATAAGAAAACAGTTCACTTTTTTTTTTGCAAAATAGACAGCGGAAGCTATGGCTATGTTTTGAGAACGTCAAAATTAAAGAATTAAACTATCTAATTAGTGTTGTAATAGATATCGGAAAATTTGACAAATCAGAAGGCACACAGTTGTAAAGAAAGTCATTTTACTAATCACATTTTTAAGAAATATGAAAATATTAGGCATAGCGAGAAAAGCTGAACTACTATGTAATATCTAATTTTCTATATGGTTATGAATGTCGGAGCATCCCTTCACAGAGGAAGAAGCAACAGAAATTTGGTTCTAATGGTGAATGCTGAGAATATTTTAAAAAAGAGAGCAACGACAAAGTTTTAAGAACAGAAACTACAAAGAAACTGTTGCTACCAACCAGAAAGAGACAGTTATAATTCATAATGAGGTAAGAAAGCTTGGAGAATTTCAGTGGCGTAGCTAAAGTAAACGTCACCCGGGGCGGTCCGCTCAAATGTCACCCCAATGACCCCGATTAACCCTATGCTGAATGGTTAGCTGTAGCTAAATTTTCATACATGCTCTACCTCTACTTTACTCTACTGACCGGTACATTACTGTTTACATGTATGATCCAAGACAAAATCCAATACTACAAAATAATCAGTTCAAATCAAAAGATTTTAAAAATGCAACTGTTCACTTTCAGAACAACTAAATACAAAACACGACAATACACAAAAGAATGACATTCGATACTATGGTCTTAGAATGAATGTTTTCTTGTTTTCATTGTGGCAAACTGGTCAATGACATCGTCAAAATCTGTTTGTCTTGTAAGCTCGTTTTCAATGGACAGCACAGCCAGATCCGACAGTCTCGACTGGCTCATGGTTGACGTAATTTTCTGTTGCTAATTTTCCGGTGTCCAATTTTCCGTTGCATTTTCTGGGTACCATTTATGATGTTTGAAAGTATTTTTCTTGACAAAAATGTTCTATTTAATTTTTAAGCATTTTTCGGAACATTGTAAATCAACTGCATTCTTTTGAAGAATTAGAGAATTTATGCAAAGTTGATTTTTTTGTTTTTCTTTATACAAGTAAAATAAATTTACATCGTATTTTGATGTTATTATGATTTTAGTTTTAGTGATAATTTAAAATCAATAAATATTTATCATTAGTACCAATAATGGAAAATTAAGTTAAAAATTTAAAAGAATCGTTTTTGGAATCGGAAAATAGGCACAAATTTTTCCGATTCCGATACCGTTTCCGATACCCCAAAAAGTTCCGATTTTTCCGATTCTCGATTCCGATTCCGATTAATCGTCCCAACACTAGTATTCAAAAGTATATCTCTCACTCAATGGAAAATTGTATCTCAGCAAATTGATACACAGGCAAGACTGAAATTGTTGCACTTTTGGCTTCGTATTTCGCTTTGTTGTTATTAATGATGCAGAGTTAAAACACCATATCATCCGATAAAATGTTATAACAATGTCTCTTGTTAGTAACCAAGATTGTAGCAACTGAAACACATGAAAGCTGAAAACATTGCTATTTTTCCTACTCACAAATTTCCCGACAATTTATTAGAAAATTTCTGACGGGGGGGACAAAAATGGGGGTCATAAATTATTTCTGGGGGGGTCATATGCCCGCCTGCGAAACCCTGTGTCTCCACCACTGTTTTCAGACTATTTTTGGCACCTTAGCCTAGTTGAAAAATTTTATTGGGGGTGACATTGTGTCACCCCCTCCTGTGTTGGCACCCAGGGCGGTCCGCCCCCCTCGCCCCCTAGCTACGCCACTGGAGAATTTAACACTCACATGAGCTACTGAAGGCAGTATAAACAGAAGAAAGCACCAAGTAACATACTTTACGTGTTTGAGTGAATGTTTGACAGAACAAGGAGAAAGAAGTGTGGTAAAGAGTGAAATTTTTACTTAAAGCAACAAAAGACAATAAGTTATGGAAGGACATAATCCCCCATACCCAGAAATAACATAACATATAAAGATAAATGCACAATGATCGCTTTAATTTTGTTATGTATTGTAACTAAGGTTAACAAATATTTAAAAAAAATATTTAAAACAGTTTATTGGAAATCTAAAATTACATATTTGGGTATTTTAAAAGTGTTTTTATTTTACCGGCATCTTGAAACTATTATTCAATGCAAAAATATACTTGTAAAATCTTGTAGTGTTTTATATTTATTATGTGCAGATTAAATATATCGAATTGTTTTGAAGCAATTAATGCAGATAATCAAATATGATGAAGATGTCAAGTTAAAACTTGACATCTTCATCATATTTGATTATCTACATTAATTGCAGATATGGGTTATACTGAAAAACATTGGAAATCATACTTCTACCATCACCAAATGACATTAGGCAATATTAACTGTAGTAACAGCGCTGCCCTCTCTAATTTTTTTGGAAAATAATAACGAGAATAGAAACTCAACCATCACCTGGGACTATGTATCGAAAGCTAAACCCGTTAACGGGAAAGGCGATAAATGTAGCGTATGTCTTTCTAAGATCTTAAAAAAATATGAACAACCACTAAACAAAAGAAGCGGGTTAATGAGCAACTACTTACACAGAAGTAAATTCCTACTCAAGCATGTAGACCCAGATTAATATATTTTTTCCAGTCTCGGACGCCACAGATACAGGTTTTGATGTTTTTATTATAATTATTTTTACTATATTGTTATCTTTTATTTTTATTTTTACTATTTTTACTATATGAAAATTGTTACCATTATTATTTTTATTTTATTTTTAGTCTTGCTATTATCAATATTATTTTTATTACTATTATTTTTAATATTATTAATTTTACTCTTATCATTTTTATCACAGAAAATCTTATTATTTTTATTAATTTTGATTAATTTTATCGCTATTTTTAAGCAGAAGAAGAGTTGCTACCCTTGATCCTCTAATGTATTTTAATAACAGCGTCGTTTTTAACGAAAATTAGAAATAGAAATTAAATTCTTATTGTAAATCTTAAATGTAAATTTGAGCTTAAATTCAAAGTCGAAATTAGATTATAGTGAAATTAAATATTTAACAACAGCAATAATTCATCGAAACAACAAATCTCGCAAGACCCAGAAATATTAATCGAACGGTGTATATTTATTAATATATATATATATATATATATATATATATATATATATATATTTGTATGTGAACATTTGCATGTACCTTAATTTATATTAACTTATCTGATTATAGTTATATATACTATATTGTTATATAGGAATAAAGTGTCGCTGTCGACACTGGAGTTTGAACAGAGATCACCAGAGAGGAAGCATAGGTGATCAAATTTTGAATAAGTAGATCACGTGTTGGTAAAGGAAATATATATATGGGAATTAGCGTGACGTTTAAATGATCACTATTTCTAAACTATCCCCTATTACTATACGGATCGCTATTTTCTGTACTATTCATTATATTATTCCCTGATCACTATACGGATTACTATTCGGATCGGGGGTTACTTTTTGGGCAAGTATTATCGAGCAAGTACTATTAGTGCCAGTGTTATTCGAAGGCGTCTGACACCAGTATTGTTCAAGGGCCTTACTATAGTTGTATTTGCGATTACAAATTCTCTACTACAACGAGCTTTACGAAAGTGAAAACGAGTATTTGTTGATATCACAAAAGTGGCAACGAGTGTTCCTTCAACAAGAATATATATATATATATATATATATATATATATATATATATATATATATATATATATATATATATATATATATTTTATATTTAGGCAGCAATCCTTCGTTTATGCATGTTTCATTTAAAACGACAAATAAGGTACTGTGTTCTAAAAAGAGCTTTCTTTTCTGGACAAAGAGTGTTTAAAAACTGTCCTAATGTTTTATATGTCCGAGCGCTTTCGGCTATACTTTTAGCCATTATCAATGCTGATTCAATATTTCAGCTTAATTGAGTGTGCGCATTATGCGTATGTCTTAGTGTGTAGTAGGGATGTTTTTAATTTCTGAATACGGTTAGCACATTGTGGCTTTGTTCGTAGTTAATATTGTTAAGAGTTGGCTTTTTCTTTTTTATTATTAAAGCTTCCATTATTTTTAATCTTTTTTTACAGGGGATGCAGTTAATATATTTGTGTTTTCTGCTATTATATTTCTAATGGAGTCTGGTAAGTTTGTGTGTGTGTTTAAATGGATTCTAATGGAGCTGTGATCAGATAGGTGTAATCTAAAACGTCTGGATAGGCATGTAGTTGTGTAAAAAGAGAACGCCAGAATTCATCCTCTCGACTACTCTTCCTCAAAGAACTTAACAATGTTAAACAAACACTAATCAACAACGGCTTCCCTAACCACCTTATAGACCACCAAATTAGACTGTTTCTCCCCAAAGTAAGTAATAACGATAGTGAACACACATTCAAAAATTACATACACATTTATTAAAAAAACAAATGCACATTAATTACAAACAAGACATTATAAAGAAATACACTACCCCAATTGACCCGAATAAAAAAAATCAAATTAATTATCTATTATAAAAATTTAAGACAGCTAACCCTATATTACAAAGAACGAACATTATCTATGAGTTCAAATGCCCCTTAAGGAACTGTGTTCCTGATCAAACCGGACTCATAAATAATTACATCGGTTACACAAGTACATGCTTATCCAGACGTCTTACATTACACCTATCTGATCACAGCTTCATTAGAACCCATTTAAACACACACACAAACTTACCAGACTCCATTAGAAACATATTAGTAGAAAACACAAATATATTAAAATCGAATTATCCTTTTAAATTTATTTATTTAGTTTTTTCAAATATATATTATACATTATTTTCCATATTTTTTGCTCCCCGTGTTTCAGGTCTTTAAAGGAATTATTTTCTTTAAGTTTTCCTATGTTTAACCATTGTCTTTTGTGTGTGATCAAAATTCTTCTTGGACTGGTGGAGAAAATATTCCTCTGCTCAAAGAGTAATAAAACAATTACGATTGATCAGAGAAATGTGGAAGGAAGGTGGTCTTTGTTCTCATTTTTTAATGAACTCTGTATCTTTTTAAACCTATCTCTGTTTTTGTGGATTGCGTGTGTGTGTGTTTGTGTGAAAGAGAGATAGAATGTGTCTGTTCGTTAGTATTTGTATGTACAAAAATGTAATATTGGAAAGTTTTTAGTGACGTGTTCTATCCATTTGGATGGATTTCATCAGTTTAACTGATATATATATATATATATATATATATATATATATATATATATATATATATATATATATATATATATATATATACCCAAGTATAGGATTGGTGTATACGGAATAAATTCCAATAACCTAATAATTCCATTCTAAAAAGAGTGTTCAATACAGAGTAGAGCAAATATAATTTATTGGAAAACATAAATATGTTACAAAATCACTGCAAAAAAATAGTCATTTTGTTTCAACACTTCGGTGTCTTATTGTTATGGAGTGATTTCACTGTGGAGGCTTGTATTTGTACAAAGTCGGTCCTAAAATATGTTCGACGTACAAAACGTTAGGAACTTGATATAATAGGTAATGACGGAAAGAAATCTAGTTGTGGTCGCTGATACTTTAGTATCCGACTAACTGTCGTCCGACATCGACTGACTGAGCGACTCCCTGTTGCGACTCCACTCGTTACTCTTACTACTCCTACTTATTATAGGTGGGAGAGTCTATTAACTATAGAATAGGTGTGTTCCACTATAACACTTATCAAGTGATGGTGTTGAATGTAGAATGAAGAGTTTTAGAAGGTTCAAATCGATCAAACACCCGTCGATAGGGGAAACGCTGTTACATAAGCTGCAATGACCAATCAATGAATCAAGTAGATGAGAATTCAAAAATGACCAATCAAAATCAAGTATATGAGAATTCAAAAAACTTGACAACGAACCTTGGTTATAATAATTAATGCTTTAATGTTAGGATTAGACGAAAATAGAAATCATTCTAATTAATATTAAATTTTACTATAAAACTGAAAATTAAAAATTATCAATTTTAATTTTTAAATTTAAACTGTATTAAGTTTAAAATATAAAATTATTTAAAGAAGAAACTCAGGAAAAAATGCATATTTTGTTATTTATTTTGTTTTAATTGAAATGCCAAAAACTTAAATAAACGTTAAAATCTAATATTGATGCAAAGCTTCATTACAACTTAGATACATTTGAAATGGTGATATCGGCAGGTGATGATGAAATCTTGCAAAAGACTATGCATACACAATCAGATTATAATGCACAAACATGTAGACACTATTTACATTATTCGGACTAGTGTCCTCATCTTTTTCGCCATATTTATTACAACGTTTCGGCTGTTGTACGCTCCGGCCTTCTTCAGGTGGTTAGAATGTCGAACTGAACTCTTTATTGTGCTCACTGGGGTAGACTGTTCTAGTTCCACGTGCCATGTCTAATGGATGTCAGTTAATTCCCCTCTCCAAGTTCTCCACTGCCTTAACCAGGTATTGAATTCACACTCTTTGGGTCCTGTCCTTTATCCACTGTGCCATGTGTCTTTGAGGACACGTAGGCATATTTAGATATATAAACACGCAAAAACACGAACTAAACAGGAAATAGATGTCCGCGTCCGTTCGGAAAGAACTGGAAATCCTACCATGATTCATGATTGGCGGCCACAATCTTAACAGCATAAGATACGCAGATGACACAGTGCTGATAGTAGACACGGAAAGGAAATTAAAAAACCTCTTACAGAAGCTAGCGAAGGAGAGCGAGAAGAAATGACTAAGCATAAATTACAAGAAGACAGAAATGCATGGTCAGCAGTTAAAAGGATGAACCCGAAATGCAATTTACAAGCCGGGGACACTAAAATCAAGCAGGTGCGGAAATTTAAATATCTGGGAAATGTTCAGACAGAGGATGGCAAAGTGCGACGCCGGGATCCAAAGACGTATTGGGATGGCCAAAGACACACTCCAAAAGTTAGGGAGATTATTACGAGACAGGAGGATTTTAGTTAGTAACAAAGAAAAGAGTACTGAACGACTACATAATATCTGCCTTGCTTTACGGAAGCGAATGTTGGACGTTCTCCTCAAAGATGGAAAGACTCAAGGCAACGGAGGTATGGTTCTACAGAAGTATACGAAGCACACCATGGACCGAACGATGAGGTTTTGGAGAGGATGCAAGCAAGGAGGAAGCTTATACTTAACATTAGGAAGAGGCAGCTGAAATTTCTGGGACACGTAATGAGAAACGAAGGCTTGGAGTATCTGAATACTCACAGGGCGGATAGAGGGAAAGAGAGACAAGGGAAAGCAACGCATATCTTAGCGGACTTAAGCAAGTGGATGGTCGAACATGGTGTGGGAGAAGTAGCAAAAATGACGAAACATATTGAGAATAAGCATAGGGGAAAGTGGAGAGGTATGATGTTGAATGGACACGGCACATAAAAGAAGATATGAGGTACGTCTTAGTAGATTAACTGTTAGATTTAATATACAATTTAACTGTTATCTTCTATATAGATAAAACAGGAGATGTCTGTCTGTCTGTCTGTGTGTATGTTTGCAACGGATCTCGCTCAAACTTAACACACTGATAGCTTGTGCTTTATATATGGTCAAGACACCTTTTGTCTTTTTCGCATCTTCGCATATAATGAAAAACCGCGAAATATTGTTTAGAAAACCATTTTTTTTGCCTATAACTCACTGATTTTTTTAAGCGATTTTCTCCAAACTTGACACGATCATTACTTATTGCACAACAATTGTTTGATTAAATTTTTCTAAGGTCATTCGTGTTAATCTCTAAAAGTCCGTGAATAACTCCGTAAAATTCATTTTTTTGCCATTAACTTTCGCAGTTTTCCAACGGATTCGCTCTGAAATTTGCGCGAACATTACTTATGTTTCAAGGAATTTTTCGAACAAATTTTCTATCAAGTTAATTCACTTTAAATTTGCGATTCATTTGATTAAACTGATTAAACTTCTGCTATTTAATTAAACTGATTAAACTTTACTCCACCCATAGTGGGATAACACGAGGTGAACTGCGAGCATAACCTTTGACATGTGGCCGTGAACACTATTAATGCGCCACCGATTTCAGCGTCTTATTTGGTGTTTAACCATGTCCTTAGTGTTTACTCACGTTCCCTCTCCTTTATTAACACCTACGATCACAATGCGCTTCTTTTAACCACCATATTCCTTAATACATTTTGAGCATTATCTGATAATAAGGGGATGAATGTAAACACAACCTCTGACCTGTGCTTGTAAAAAATAGTAATGCATCCTTTCAGCCCCTTAATTTGTGTAAACGTCTTCTTATAACACGTCCTTAGTGTTTCACTTACCCACTTTATGCCCATGGCCTGACGAAGGAAAAGGGGCGAACTGCGAACATATTTGACCTGTTCGCGCGAACATTACCAATTATCCAATCAATTCTTTGACAGAATTTCATTGGTGCAGACTCTTCTATACCCTCAAGTACCATCATACTACCCCTGGAAAGACAACATATGGACACCAAGAAAGGTAGATGAAACTTCTGATGGACATCCAGGCATCAAGTTAGCAGATTATATACAGTGCACTCCAGACAACAAGAGTACTTCTACTTTCGACTTCTATTACATAAGGTAAGAGGTCCAAAATGTTTCGACGACTTAAAAAGTTTTAATGGGCACGTTTGCAGCACGTATTCCGAGGCTTACTTCAAACATGGGCTACTGGAAGGTGGTTTTCAGTGGGATGCAACTCTCGCAGAGGCTCTGCTGCAATGCGAACAGCAAGAAGTCTCCGACAACTCTTTGCTGTGTTATTGCACACGTGTGAGCTCAGTGATCCTGTGTCTTTATGGGAGAAATACAAAGAGGACCTTTCTGAAGACTTCACACACCATGGGCACCTAATACTTCGTGGCTTAAACAGAGCGCTAATTGACATCGAAAATAGTATTGTTTCTATGGACGAAAATTCATAGTAAACTTACGGCCTACCCCATGTTTACCTAACGAGTTAAAATACTCGGCCAACATGCATAATTAAGGACATCAACGCTCTTGAATGGTATGTCAGCGAAAACGAGCTAAAGTTGCTTAAGAACTAGCAGTTTTCTTACAATACCATTTTCGACCGCGTTCGCCTTCGGAAAGGTAGTTTGTTCTTCTTGAATGCACCTGGAGGGACAGGTAAAACATTCGCCATGAAGTTCCTCCTCGCAAAAGCACGGCAAAAGAAGGGGGTCGCCTTGGCTGTGGCATCAACTGAAATTGCTGCAACCCTTCTGTCCGGTACTAGGACAGCGCACTCCGCATTTAAGCTGCCTATTAATTTGAATTTGTCTGATTCAGCGACCTGGAACATCAGCAAGATGTGTGATCTCATTGTATGTGATGAATTCACGATGGCCCATGAAGGATATCTCGAAACCCTGGATAGGACTTTGAGAGATATGAGGGATTGTCAACATCCAATGGGAGAAGTACCTATTCTTCTATCAGGTGATTTCAGCCAAACTCTCCACGTTGTTCTCAAAGGTACAATGGCGGACGATGTTAAAAACATTCATTGTCATCATCTCTGTGGCAACAGGTAAAAATTTTGCCTTTTAAAGCTAACATGAGAGCTGAACTGTTCGGGAAATAAATGTCAGCGCAATTTTCAAATGACCTTCTAGCAGTCGGTGATGGCAATGTGATGAAGCTGGCGAGATCTCAGTTTTACAAATATGCTCCGTTGTAAATAGTTTTTACGAATTGATAGCTGTTGTCTTTCCAGATCTGGCTAATAATTTTGGAAAGCGTGGGTAGGTAATAAAGAATATAGGGTAAACAAAAGAAATACACAATAATAAAAAAAATAATACAACGTATTAAAAAAAAACAAAAAACGTAACGCTAGGTTATAAAAACAGTTAAACGCTAGGATAGTGTAAGGGAGGTAACTGGATATGGAAAAAAACAATATTAGAGGCAGTTCAGTTGGGGTATTACACAGATGATAGGTTAATTGCTCTTGTCAGCATCGAAATATTTGAGAAGAGACTTCCTTCTGTGTCTGCATGTAATCATTTCTCTTGTTCAACAGATTATGTTTATCGATGTGTTTGAGAATAGATCGTTTTTCTAATAGGCACAGAGTACATTTTTCTTTGATGAGGTTAAAAGGTTTTGTTATAGTGATGAAATCCCAATTCACCACAGGTGTGTAGTTATCTGTCTTAATTTACCAGAAAAGTTTAGAGAGTGCCGTGGTATTTGAATATTGCTTATTGGTGTCATTTTATGACAGTAATACCAGGTTTTCCAGTGGTTAACAGTGGAAGCAAAATAAAATTTAGTCTCGCCATTATACTCAATGATTTGTAAATAACGCCTTTATTCATGCATTTAGAATTTAGTGAGCAGGTACTATTTTTTTTCGAAAATTACAATTTTTGTCAGTACTATCATTACTATTGAAGTTGTTTAAATATTTGTTTAATATTAAATTATTATATTGTACTATATACTGCTCAAGGTTTTTTTGTATCTCTGTAGCTAATTTTAATGTTGTCCTTGTTGAAAATCTTGTTGAACAATGGAATATTGCTGAAATGTTAAATTCAGGAAATTTTACCTCTGTTGGTTTTGAAAATTACTGTTAAATGGTGGATTAAACCAAATTATATTGCGTTTTCTGTGTTTATGCGTTTTGTTGTCAATCTTATTATTGTCGGGTTATTCTAAATATTTTTATTAGTGATTTATATTGTTTAGTTTTATATTTGTCGAAAATATCTTTATTATTAGAGTTAGTAGGGAGTCTATGCTGCACTGATTT